>CAWUFW010006678.1:467500-552500 GCA_963921515.1 Calotriton arnoldi | reverse complement strand
GGGTGAATTGACATCAGAACACGACATAGACAACAATGGATGACTTTGAAGAAGATGCCACTGGAGAAGACTGTGAAGGAGTCCAGTGGAATCCAAGGATGGATTCTGGATGTTAAGACCCTGCAAGCAGAGGGGAGAGAGTCTATGCCACTCGAAGGTGACCAGGCATGACGATACAATGCTCACCAATGTCGGGAGGTTATGAAGAGTGGACGGTGACCTTGTCACAGCAGCAGTGAGGACTAGGCGACGCTAAGGAACTCTCCCACGTCGGCTGTCGGTGACTAGGTGGTCTGTGTCCGGCAGGTGCGCCAACAAGCCTTGGTAGCCGCAACTGGCGTGGAACACGAAAAATGAGCACCGTTGGGACCAGCAAGGGACTCACCAACAGCAGGAAAGTCGTAGCAGGCCCAAGCAAGCAGGGGAGCCCACTGAAGCAAGAAAGGACCCTCAGGAGGACCCAAAGGCACAGGACCTTGAGCAGCTCAACAAAGATGAAGGCCCACGGTGCAGAGGATGCGGTGAGGGCGCTGATCTTGGAGGGAAGAGATGCTGGAAGCTGGAGCTTCTTGTAGTCCGAAGATCTCTGGAGTGCTGAGCCAACGCCTTGATAACCTAAGTCGACGCGGTGCACAGGGGTTTGGTCCCAGCGGTTCCGATGAGGCTTATTGGCCTCAAAATTGCAGAGAGGACAAGTCAGGCCTCGAGGGAGTTGCAGAACCACCATCTGTGTTGATGGGCCTTGGGAAGTCTGTAGGATGACAGTAGCAGCAGACCAGTCAGCTTCTTTGCGGTGCCTGCATAACAGGGGAGTGATTCTTTCACTCCAAGGGATATTTCTATGGGTGTCCTTGATGCCCACTGATCTGTTGAAGAACCTGGATGAAGAACAGACACAGACAATGAAGAAGGCTTGAGTAACAGCGAGACCAGGAGCAGCAGGAGTCTTCCTTGCTGCAGTCTCGGTTCCAGTCGAACTCCAACGAAGTCCAAGTGTCCAGACCATTGAAGAGCGACGAAGTTTTAGGGTTGAGTCTTGGCCCCCAACGATTCTGAGGACCCACAAGGAAGCCCTTAAACACCCTAAGGAAAGGGTTAGGACGACTCGGGGGTCCCTCCCATAGGAGGGGCTGGACAGAGGGGAGAATACTCCTAATGTCTTTTGTCCAGTTTCATGCAAGAGTGGGAGCCAAGGGCTCCCTGAACTGGTTCAAACTGAAGTATGCCAGAAGGGTATCAAATGTGCCCTTCAAAGCAGTTTAATGGCGCTGGCAAGCGTCCCCACACCAGCCCAATACACTAAGTCCTGTTTGGGAGGTGGCCACACCTCCCTGTGACAGGAAACCTATTGTTCTACCTTCCCCTGCGCAAGCTCAGCTCAGCAACAGGAGGGCAGAATCGTGTCTGTGGTCGGCAGCAGCACTAGCTTCCTTGCAGACCCTGAAAGGCTGTTACCGGGAGTACATGGGCGTCCCCTAAAGAGCCCCCCAGTACATGGGATTATACTTCCAACAGTGGAATCGGTGTTCGGGTATGATTTCAACATATTTGATACCAAATATGACCGGGTTCAGTGCAGCCACTATATTGTTAGACATCTTGTAATGACTGATGTCCACTATATGTTTAAAAATGGCTGACCGCACTTACAAAGCCTGGAGATGGGCACCCTCACACCTATAACTGAGCACCCTGCCCTAAGGACTTAAGAGCCAGTTCAGTTCTGTCTTGTGAACAGGTTTTAACAGTGGCTTCATAAGCTGTGAGAGAACCACATTGAGATGCCATTCCGGAAGAGGAGCTCGAATTGGGGGAAAAGCTCTGGATAATCACTTCATGAACTGTTTGACTATTATTGTAGAGCAGAGCGATGAAGAGTGTGAAGAGAGTCTGTACATAGAAATAGCAGCCAGGTGAAACTGGACAGATGCATCTACTAACCCTGATCTAGCAAGAGAGTAGGTAGGGCAGAATGTGCTCTGGTGAGGACTGTAGCAGGTGGCTATGGATCTGTAGACACCATGAACAAAACCATTTCCACTTTAATTTATATGCTTTGTTTGTGAATTTAGCTCTTGCATTGAATAAAATCCCTCTACAGTCCCGATTGATTCTTTGAATTCATTGAATTCAGTAGCCATGCATCCAATTGAAGAGAGGCGGGGTCCGGATGGAGGACTTGTCCCTTGTTCAAAGTTAACAGTGTTCTCGTGATAGGAAGGCGAAAGGGCTCAGATTACGAGTAGAAGGACCTCCGTGAACCAATGTTGGCAGGGCCAGCATGGAGCAATTAGGTTCAGCAGGCATGGCTCCCTCTTCATTTTCATGAGAAGCCTGGGAATGAGAATATATGGGGTAAAAGCTTAAGCATAGATCCCTGACCATCTTATCAAAAATGCATTGCCCCATGACCCTCTCTGAGGCTCCAAGCTGGCGAAGAACCGGTATTTTCGATTCTCTTGAGAGGCAATGAGATTCAAGTTCAGTTTGCCCCATTATTGGAATATGGAGTTGAGATTGTTTGAATGAGCTCCCACTCTTGACAGGCTTGGCTGGTTCTGCTCAGGCTGTCCGCTAGATAGTTTCTCACCCCTGGTAAATGTTCCACCTTGATGGTTATCTGGTGTAGTAGAACCCATTTCCATATTCTTTGAGCTTACAGAGACAATATGCGAGACCTTCTACCCCCCTGATTGTTGAGGTAGTGCATGCAGGTGGTGTTGTCTGTCTGTATGAGGACAGCTGATCCTAGTATCCTTGGTAGGAAGGACTGAAATTGCTCTCAAATTCAAGAAATTGCTGTGGATTTTGGATAGTGACATACTCCATGCCTCTTATTTGGAGATCTTGAAGATGGGCTCCCCAGCCTTCCAGAGAAGCGTCAGTGGTGATTAAGAAGTCTGGAATTTGAGATAGGAATGTTAGCCCTGATGAGACTCTTGGAGGTTTGCAACCAAGGAAGCGCCTTTCCCATGGCTGGTGTGATCCGAATGAGATCGTCGAATGAGCCAGTCACTTGGACCTATTGCTTGTCCAGTTCTTCTTGAATGTCCCTCATCCAGAGACTGGCACAGGGCACTAAGAGAATGGGGGAGGACATTATGCCGAGAAAAGACTTGAGGAGATGGACAGAAACTAACTCTTTTGGAAAGATCGTGAGCCAACAACATTGTGGTCATTTGCCTCTCTTCAGACAAGAATGCTTTGTCCTGTAAAGTATCCAGAGTTGCACAGAGAAAGGTTATCCTCTGTGAAGGTGAAAGAATAGATTTTTGGTAGTTGATTATGAGTCCCAGGGAATTAAACAATTGTAGACAGGTTGTTGTCGCCTCCATCGCCTACTGAAGAGATGGTGCTTTTACAAGCCAATCATCAAGATACGGAAAGAGTTGCAGGACTTTTTTGTGTGTGATGTGCAGCTACTGGAGCGAGACATTTGGTGAAAACTCGGGGAACTGACCGGAGACCTAAGGGAAGAACTTTGAACTGATAGTGAGTACCTGCTTCAGTAAAACAGAGGAACTTTTGATGTTTGGGATGGATAAGGACATGGAAGTACGCATCTTGCAAATTTAGGCTCATCATGTAATATCCGTGCTTGAGCAGTTGTAATATCTCTTGGAGAGTGACCAAATGAAAGGAGTTTTTTCTGGAGGTACTTGTTGAGTTTTCTAAGATTCAAAATGGGACGCCATTCTCCAGATTTGTTCTTTACTAGGAAAAAACGAGAATAGAAACCTATTCCTTTTGGGTGTGGGGGACCTTTTCTATGGCACTCTTCAGGAGCATGACGAGTGCCTCATTCCTAAGCAGGTGGAGATGGGATGGAGATGATCTTTGTGGAGGGTGAGTAGGTGGCACTGTGATGAACTCCCAGTATGGCCATACTTGATAAGAGCTAGGACCCACCGTACCATCGTAGTTTTCTGCCATTGGTGGTAAAAGCGAGAGATGTGTGCTCCCAGAGATCGGGGCTAAGGGAGTTGCAGCACGTACCACAGTAATGTCACTGCTTTCTGATATCGTCCTTTGGATGTGCTGGCTGCTTTCGCCTTGATTGTAGCCTTGAATATGCAGCTGTTGGTAGTGCACAATATGTTTGGTATTGCTGATAGGCAGGACGAAAGGACTAGTAGCGCTGCAGTCATCGACGCGGACTTCATGGCGAGCTTGATCTTTATTAATGAAGAGTCTGAGGAAGATTTTGCAGGTTTCAAGGACAAAATAGATGATGCATTTGGAGGGTCAAATTTTATCTCAGAAGGAGCAGAACGCTTTCCTTTCTGTGAGGAGCTTTTAAGACTTGAGGTGTGTCTTTTTAAAAGTATTTTGTATGACCTTCTGGTGACTCTTGCGACCTTTCCCTCTTCTTTGACTTTTCATGTGAGGTGTGAGAGTTCGCACTATCTTCCTCCTCAGATGCAACATAAGTCTTTGCAGTCATAATACCAACCTCTCCTCTCTATCCTTGAGGGTTTTAGTTGAATAGGTTGTACAAATTTTGTAGTATTTCAGCTTTTGGTGCAGGTATTAGCAATAAATACAATCTTTATGAGGATCCTTAGAATGAAGCCTCTTCTCACCACAAGGTCCACATGATCTGAAGAGTACTTTTTTAGAAGATTCTGACATGGTATCAGCAGAGAGGTTGGATGTACCAAAGTTGAAGAGAAAAAGTGAAGAAACTGAGCAGAGCTCATGGAGACGCCCTCTCACACGACTTGCGGTGGAAAATATGAGGGATTCTAACTCTGTTAGGAGTGTTCTACAAGGTGCTGTCGCCTGATTGGTTATGGTTCAAGTTTGGTTCTTTTTTAACAAAAGGATAAAGATAGGCTATTGCAGTGACTATTCATTCCATTGCAGCCAATGGTTATGTCATTTACTGCTTTATAAAGATACTGTGGGGCTCCCACTTCGAAGAAGGGGATGATTCAAGCATGTGAATCTATGAAAGATCCAATACTGGAGAAATTAGAGGTACAATACAATACTGGGTGGACTTGTTGTGCTATAATACAGAGTAGGATATTAACATATAAAACAATGTGTGGTTATGTTAAACCACATATCTTCTAAACATATTGCGGCTGTATGCAATGGTCGGAAAGCTCTGCATTTTAAGATATACACTATTCTCCAATGCCTAGGGCCATAATAACTTTGGAATTGTGCAAGTGAAACACCAATACAAATGTGATAAGTAACACCACACGTTAGCAAATACTAAAAAGTCTAAGACATATACAGTTAAGGGTTATCATATGAACACCCTCTAATTTGTACATTGCATCAATCACCAATATAAAGAGCAAGTGCTCCACACTACATCATAAATGGGCAACTCAAATAGCAGCAAGTTAATATTATTGTACCTTCTAAAGTTCTGGTCAATAATTCAAGATTAAAGGAAGGTGCCTAATCACATATTAATACACTGGGTAAGTACCTGACTGCAGGTCCTCCCATTTGACTGGTGAGTGGCAAGAGATGAGACACTACCCATTGGCCCAAGATTGAAGGCAAATGCATAAACGAACCAAACCCAGGAATTAATCCTAAAATCGAGAACCCCTGTCAACCTAATTAAAGGCAGTGCAGATCAATGATGCGTACTTTGTCAAACTAATGTCCCCATAATTGGGGCTTAGAAGGAACATTATCTCATGATCAAACTGGTGTGATCATTTAACCCCAGTGTCTTAAAAAGTGAACTACATGATGATTAACTGGTGCAAAGTGATACATTGAAAAAGTGATATAGAGCAACCTGAACAGATAAACAAAGGGGAGAAACAGAGAGGAAATAGTCACTGATAAGATTAAAAAGAATTTCTCCTTACGCGTAGAGTACATGTCATGACTTAAAAATAAGTGAGTGGGGATACCAAAACTTTCATTGACGATATATTCAACATAGGATTTCATCTCAAGACACTGATCAGCCAGTAAGTAACTGTCCAGGTTTTAAACCCCAATATGGATCGCTAGCTCCTCAAAACTATTTAGGCCATATTGGAATTTGGTATTAAGCTGAATGATGTAACAGGACTGAGACATCTTAATTGTCCCTTAATGTCACTATTTATAGATGAACATGCATTTCCTAATCGTTGCTGAGTCTCACTGGACTTTTGGTTTCTATTCTGATGATATATTGAGAGCCCAGCTGGCATATTTATCTCACTCTATCTCCTCCTCGTTCATGTTGTGGTACTGCATCAATCCCACAGTACCTCATGTCTAGCCTTATCCTTTGACTATGTCTTTCTACATGTTTTGCCATTGCATATGTGATTGCTTTGTGCCATACCGCCCTGATATGTTCCAGGATCCGTTTATTTATAGCACATGTAGTGCTTCCAGCATGTTTCAGTCCACATTTACACACTAGTTTGCTGTTGTCATACTTATAATTGCATGTAATTCTTTGTCTGATCTCAATGATTTTACCATTTTTATCGTTGTCGTTTTTCATATTTTCTCCGATCTAACAATGCTTTGTATGTGGTGCATTTAGCAAAATCCAATCTTGATGTCTCCAGCCAATTCCTATTTGGTTCCCTAGTAAAATGACTTCTCTCTAGTTGGTCTTGCAAAGATTGGGCTTTTCTGTCCCACGGTATCCTTATAAAAGCAGTAGATAATACGATCATAGGCTACAATGCAATGAATAGTCACTGCAATAGCCTATCTACTTTTTTTTGTAAAAAAGAACCAAACTAAACTAATAGGCAATCAGGCGACAGCAGCCTGTAGAACACTCAAGAGAGGCTGAGTTCCTCAGATTTTCTACTACACGTCGTGTGACAGGGAGTCTCTCAGAGCTCTGCTCAGTTTTTTTCTTTCAAAGCTACCAGATATCTTCAAGAAAATGTCAGATTCTTCCAAGAAAGGTCTCTTCAGGTCATGTGGAATACGCGGAAAGAAGAGGCTCCATGCTGAAGATCCCCGTAAGAACTGTATTTACTGTTTGTACCCCCAGCATAATGTAAAGGACTGCAAGATTTGTAGAATTTTCTCAACCAAAACCCTTAAAGATAGAGAGGGTAGGTTGTTGATTTGGCAGCAGAGACTTAAAAGTAAATCTGATGTCGTCTCTGCTAATGAGGGACGCTCTACCCGACGTAGCTCTCTGGAAAAATCTAGGAGACAGAGGTCACGAAAATCTCCTGAGGTTAATAGAAAAGCTTCAGAAAAAGTTAGTCATGAAGCAGCAGGCCCCTCACAAAAAGAAAAGCTTCATTTCCTGCTGAGAAAGCCCATCTGACCTCAAAACATGAGCAACCCTGTTAGACCTGGTACCATTGGCGTGAGTCTCCCTTCCATTTTTTGCTGATGTCTCCTCTGTTTTTGATATGTTTTGCTGGTTTTAGATGCTTTGGGCACTGTGCCACTGCTATCCAGTGCCACAGTGCAAGTGCTCCCTATTATGAATTGTTGTAATGGATTAGTGACTCCATGATTGGCTTATTTGATTTACTTGTCAGACCCTAGTACAGTGCACCATGTGTGCCCAGGGCCTGTAGATCAAATGCTGCTAGTGGGCTTGCAGCACTGATTGTGCAACCCACAGAAGCAGCTTGTAAAGTGTGTCTCAGGCCTGCCATTGCAGAGCCTGTGTGCAGTCCAGTACTGCCAGGTTGACTTGGTAAGTGCACCCACTTGCCAGTCCCTAAACCTTCCCTTTTCTACAGATCAGACACCCCTAAGGTAGGCCTTACATTGTATGTAAAAGGTAGGACATGCCCTGATGTGTGTGGCATGTCCAGATAGTGAATTACAGCCAATTTCGTTTTTCACTATTGCAAGGCTACCTGTACCCATAGGCCAGAATGGGCAGTTTGATTATAACATCTTATAATCCTAACTGACCCAGGGAACATGGTGGAAAAACAAATTTAGTATGCCTGAACTCAGGATGATAAAATACATCTTTTAGTGAAGTTGGTTTTAACATTCTGTGTTTGAATATACCACTTTTAGAAAGTAGGTATATTCTAGCCTAACCATCCAGACTGCCTCTGCTAGGTTGTGTATTGCATGTCTGGTTTGTGAGTGACAGGAGGGCTTGGGCTCCAGCAGTCTGATGAGTCAGGGCTGGGCTGAATAGGACCTTGGCTGAATAGAGAGTGGGGGGCGGAGATTTCCTTTCACTCCCCTGAGCCCTCATAGAATAGAGAGTAGGGGGAGGAGATTTCCTTTCAGCTACCTGGGCCAGGTCTGCTTTCAACAATGCTGTCTCCACCTCCTGCCAGGAAGCTGCACAGAACTGGTTTTGGCTAGATACAGGCACCCTCTGCCCTCAGAGGACAAAGGATTTACTGGTATAAATATTGGGGCCCAGACCCCAAGACTTTAGATCACTTCTGGGAATCAAGACGAACCTTTGCCAAGGAGAAGAACCAGAGAATCTGAAGGAGTTTGACTGCACCTGTGCCAGTGTGCTAATTTCTGGGGTTGGCCTGCAGTGGTTTCTTTATTGCCAAGGAAAGGAGAAGGAACTTTTATTGAACTTTCATCATCTTGAAGAAGAATCTCCAAGGGCTTGAACTGTGCTCGCCTCCTGCTGAAGTCTCAGGGATACAAGACTTCAACCCCAGCTCCCCCCTGAATTTCCTTGCTGGGAATTCTGTCTGCAGAAGCCTGCGTGTTGTTGGGAGCTGGAAGCGCGACTAAACGAGAAGAAGCGTGTCGCATCCTCAGCTGTTGCCGTCGCATCATCGGAGAAGCGTGTCGCCACGGCAAGGGTCGCCGTCGCATCACCAGAGAAGCGGGTCTCCGTCGCAGCTGTTTGTCGTCGCATCACCGGAGAAGCGTGCCGCCACCGCAAGGGTCGTCGTCGCATCACCGGAGAAGCGTGTCGCAGGGCCTGTCACGGCTCCGAAGTTACAGAGTTCGCCGCACGGCCGTCGGGTATGCACGCATCGCCTTCACGTCGTCGCATCGCATCAAGGGCGCCATCTTCTCGCATCGGATCGTCGCATCGAGGCGCCATCTTGTTGCATCGCAACTCGAGCGCAACACGAGATTGGCGCATCATCTCCTCTCCGGTAAGGAACAGACGCATCGCCTACTTTGCGCAAGCACTGAGGAACAGACGCATCGCCTCCCCCAAAGCAAGGAACCGGCGCATCGTTCTCCCTGCGAACCTTTTGTTTATCTTGCATAACGCATCCAAAGGTACTTTGTGAGAAACGTGTCGCATTTACCATCACCTTTGAACTGAGCTATTTCTACCATCTAAAAGTCATTTTCTTAATACTGTATTGTGGATTTTTGTCGTTTGGGTCTTGTGTTAAGTCTATATAAAGTATACTTATTTTTATAAACAACTTGTGTGGTGTCCATCTGTAGTGTTTTCACTGTATTACTGTATGTGTTCACAAATGCTTTACACACTGCCTCTGAGATAAGCCTGCCTGCTCGTGCCAAGCTACCAAGGGGGTGAGCAGGGGTTACTTAAGAGTGTGGCCCCCTTACCCTGACTAGAAGCAAGGGTCCCTACTTGGTCAAAGGTACCTACCTCTGCCAACTAGAGACCCCCAGTTCTAACATTGGTGGTCAGCGGTGAGGATTCTGGACTTGCATTTGTGACTCATATACAGTAATTGGTGTACACTACTAGTGAGTGCAGACCAAACGCAACCACATACATTTTTGGTAGAATTTTTTTTCCCTTGGAACTGTTTTTGCTAAAGACTGCCAGTTCTTATTGCCATGAGCAAACCAGCATCTATTGCATCTATGGATCCAGAGTTTGAGGAAAAGAAGGTGGATGTATACACTGTGAAACAGCTGAAGCACTTCTGTAGAAAATTTAAAGTTGCTACTACAGGCCTCACCAAAAAGGAGGAATTCCAGAAGGCGCTGAGGGCCTGGATGGAAGCAAGAAATGCCTCTGAGCATGTGGATGAGCCTGTAGAGGAGGCTGAGGATGCAGAAGGGCAGCTAGACAGGCCATTGGGTCCAGCCAGGGAGAGAGTGTCTTCCCCCATAGGCAGCAGTGTTTCTTCCAAGGGCCTGACCCCAGGGGAACTGGAGGACAGGGAGAGAAATAGATTGCACAAAATGGAGCTGGCCAAGCTCAAGATGGAGGGTCAAAAGGACCTAGAGAGTAAGAAGCTGGAGCTTGAGAATAACAGGTTAGCTTTTGAAAGGGAAAAAGAGAGATTAGCACATGAGAGATTTTGGAGGGAATTGGAGCTAAAAGCTTAGAAATTAGTCCCTCTGGTGGCAGCGCACCATCGGTGCCTGCAGAAGGCAGGGTATATTTCCCCAAAGATGTCATCAAGGATTTTCATAAGCATGAGGATATTGGGCAGTGGTTTGCAGCCTATGAGATGGCAATGTTGGCCCACCGGGTCCCTGAGAAGGATTGGGGAGCGGGGTTGTGGGGCCGCTTTGTCAGTGATGGGAGGGATACATTGTTAGACCTGCCCAATGAGAGTAGGATAATTTATGCCCACATGAAGGAAGCCCTGATGACCAGGTATGGGTTGACCCCAGAGCTCTATAGACAGAGATTCAGGAATTGTAAGAAACTGGAGGCAACTACCTGGGTGGAGTATGTATCTTTCTTTTGCAGAGCTATGGATGGTTGGGTGAAGGGTAGCAAAGTGAATACTTTTGAGGAGCTCTATGATTTGTTTGCATGGGAGCACTTGTCTGGTAATTGTTTTCCAGAGCTACGCCAGCACCTTATTGATAGCAAGCTAACTAACCCTAGGAAGCTTGCTGAGGAGGCGGACCGCTGCGTCAGTACCAGGGTCCACAAGGGTCATGTGGGAGACTCCGCCAAAGGTGGGCAGGGTCCCCAGCAGAAGAGTGGGGGGGACAAGGGTAAACAGAGGGAGTTCCAGAAAGGGCCCCAAAGTAATTCCCAAGGGAACCAAGGTAAGGGTTCCCAGCCTCCCCCTGAGAAGAAGACAGAGCCCCCGACAGGTAAACCTGTTCACAGGGGGCCCCCTACATGCTTCCAGTGTAAGCAAGTGGGCCACCGTTGGTATGATCCTCAGTGTACCCAGAAGGATCCCAATGGCCCACCCCGTGCACCACCCCGTCAGATGGCGAGTATAGCCCTGGGAGGGGAGGAGATGGGTGCCCAAGGTGGGTGGGGTCCCGCGGAGATGTCCCTTGTCTCTTTAGGAGACTGTGAGGTGGTCCCTAGGACCCAACTGCCTGATAACACTAAGAAATACAGGCAGTGGGTGACCATCAATGGCCAGAGGGTGGAGGCTCTGAGAGACACCGGGGCCAGTGTGACAGCTGTCAGTTGTCGGCTGGTGTCTAAAGAGCAGGTGGTCCCCCATGCATTCTTCCCTGTAGTTGCCGCAGACAACTCAGAGAGCCATTGTGAGGTGGGTCAGGTTCCCTTCGGGGGGGGGTGTCTCAGGTACTCTCCAAGTAGCTGTGAGGCCAGCCATGCCTGTGGATTGTCTGTTGGGCAATGATTTAGAGAGCTCCCCTTGGGCTAAGGTGGAGAGAAGGTCTAATTTAGAGATGTTGGGTCTGCCTGAGTGGGCGAGTGTGACCATTCGGTCTATGGCAGCCAGTAAGGGTGTTCAAGAGGACCTGGAGCCTGAAAGAGTGGCCCAGGTACCTGCCTTAAAGAGAAGAGGTAGGGGGCGCAGGGAACCAGCCCCCATAGTTTCCACGGTCCAGGAGGAGGCAGACCTTGAGGGGGATGCCCTGGAACCTACAGGGGAACAAGTGGCCGAACTGGGGGACCTGCCTGAGCTGACCCATTGGCAGCAAGAAGAAGGGCCCTCCAGGGAGGAATTTTGTGAGGAGCAGAACAAGTGCCCTTCTCTTGTCGGTTTGCGGCAACAGGCCACAAACCAGGCAGCAGGTGATCAGTCTGGATCACATTGGATCTACTGGGAGAATGGTTTCCTGTATAGCAAGCCTAAGGTTGCTGAGCCTGGGTCAGCCCGTGTGCTGGTGGTACCCCAGCGCTTAAGAGCCTTCCTACTGGGTTTGGCTCATGATGTGCCTTTAGCTGGACATCTGGGGCAGGACAAGACCTTTCAAATGCTTGTCACCCACTTTTATTGGCCCCAGATGCGCAAGAGTTCAGATACTCATTGCAGGACTTGGCAGGCAAGTGGTAAGAGTGGAAGGAAGCACAAGGCTCCCCTCCAGCCTTTCCCTGTAGTCAGCACTCCCTTTGAACGGGTGGGTATTGACATTGTGGAGCCTCTGGACCCCAAGACAGCCATGGGCAACAGGTTTATCCTGGTCTTGGTGGACCATGCTACACGGTACCCGGAAACCATCCCTCTCCGGACAGTGACGGTCCCCGTGGTGGGACGTGCACTGATGGGGATTTTCTCCCGTGTGGGGTTCCCCAGAGAGGTGGTGTCAGACCGTGGTACAAACTTCATATCTAATTATATGAAGTCCCTGTGGCAGGAGTGCGGTGTAACGTACAAGTTCACCACTCCTTACCACCCCCAAGGTAATGGGCTGGTTGAGAGATTCAACAGGACCCTCAAAGGCATGATTATGGGTCTTGAGGAACCTATGAGGCGTAAGTGGGACGTCCTCTTGCCATGCCTTCTGTTTGCTTACCGTGAGGTGCCACAGAAGTCCTTAGGGTTCAGTCCCTTTGAACTGCTGTATGGCCACCCGGTAAGAGGACCTCTGAGTCTGGTTAAGGAAGGCTGGGGGAAAGCTCCCAGGAAACCTCCCCAGGATGTATATAGCTACACGCTGGCCTTCAGGAACCAGACTAGGCGATTCAGACAACTCGCTCAGGCGAATCTGGAAGCCAGCCAGGAGGAGATGAAGCGGTGGTACGATCAGAATGCCACTCTGATTGAGCTTCAGCCTGGACAGAAAGTTTGGGTCATGGCCCCAGTGGAGCCCTGTGCGCTCCAGGATAAGTGGACCGGACCATTTGAGGTGGTGGAGCGCAAGAGTGATGTCACCTACTTGGTGGACTTGCGGTCTCCCAGGAACCCTTTGCGGGTCCTGCATGTTAACCACCTGAAGCCCCACTTTGAGAGGTCCGAAGTGGGCATGCTCCTAGCGACAGATGCTGGAATGGAGGAGGAGACCGAGCCTCTTCCTGACCTCCTGTCTGCAACAGAGCAAGATGGGTCAGTAGATTGTGTAATCCTCTCTACCACGCTGACCCCTGAGCAGCAGAATGATTGTCGGCAACTGTTGGGACAATTCTCTGATTTGTTCTCCCTGGTTCCTGGTATCACTGAGTATTGCGTCCATGACGTAGACACTGGGGACAGTCCTCCTGTTAAGCACAAGGCTTACAGAGTGACTGACAGGGTCAGAGCTTACATCAAGGAGGAGGTCTCCAAGATGTTTGCCTTGGGGGTGATTGAGTCCTCTAACAGCCCTTGGGCCAGCCCAGTGGTCTTGGTCCCAAAGGCTGCCGCGCCTGGTGCCACACCCGAACTCCGGTTCTGTGTGGACTATCGAGGACTCAATTCAGTCACCAAGACTGACGGGCACCCCATCCCCAGAGCTGATGAGCTCATTGATCGGCTAGGGGCTGCACGGTACCTCAGTACGTTTGATTTAACGTCTGGGTACTGGCAGATCGCCTTAACTGATGGGGCCAAAGAGAGGTCCGCATTCTCCACACCAGATGGGCACTACCAATTCCGGGTTATGCCCTTTGGGATGAAGAATGCCCCTGCCACATTTCAGAGGTTGGTCAACCAGGTGTTGGTTGGACTGGAAGATTTCAGTGCCGCCTACCTGGATGACATTGCAGTGTTCAGCGCCAGTTGGGAAGAACATCTGCGCCACCTCTGGGAAGTGTTGTTGGCGCTGCGGAGAGCAGGCCTCACGATCAAGGCGAGTAAGTGAAAGATCGGGCAGGGTTCTGTGGTGTACTTGGGGCACCAGGTAGGAAGCGGCCAGGTGGCGCCCCTACAACCCAAGATTGATACCATCCTGGCATGGGAACCCCCCAAAACCCAGACACAGGTGAGAGCCTTTTTCATAGATGGTTTCCAATATGAATAGAATATACGAACTTAGCATTTACAGAATTAATGAGGTCGCCATAATATTGGTCTACTTTTGAGTTTTTGCTCGTATGTCTGTAATTGTTTCAATATTAATAAGCTTGCCATCGAGTATAACTATTACGGGACTATGTACATGCAACATGAGGTTATAGGTAGTACGAAGATCGTTATGACCAGACTCGTAATCTAGGACGATATCAGGACTCTGTTAGTAAACTACGCGAGGGATAGGAACTACAATTCCCATGAGTCGTAGGACCAATGAACCAGGGGTTTCGTTCCTGTTTCTGCTTCCGGATTATAACAGTGACGTAGTACCAGGAAGGATCTTTAAACCGGGGATGTACGAACAAAGTTTCCCCAACGGCCTTGAGAGACAGGAGGCAGGCTACGAAGATAAAAGGTACGATATTATGACAGATGGTATGCGTCCAGTAGCCAGGTTTCATTGCCTTTGGAAAGCAGATAAGAGTAAAGAGATGTAGCTAGTGAGAAGGGGTTGAGAGAGAACATATCATGTGAGAATTGAAGGTATAATGCGGACGTCGGCATTGTTGTTTGGATGCCGTTCGCCATTATAATATTTGTCTAAGAGGGCGGTACGAAATAAAGATATTATGTTATTTCACAAGATTGATAACTATTTCATTCCAGCCTACACATTAGACCAACTTCATAAACGGATATAGGAAGGTTTTTTGTTCTTTTAGCATAAGTGAGGGCTAGTCATCGGTATGGTGGAGAACATAGTAAACTGAACAGTGCATATATTAGATTGTATATATAGAACTTCACATGTAAATAGACAATGTGAATTTTGTGAGTAGCTGAACCAGCCCTATAGAGTATTTTGGTAAATATGGTTTTTGTGTTTTACTACATCTCCCTTGTCCTCTGATCCCAGAGACCTGCAGTCAAAGGACCTGGTTGGAGGAGGAGGTACATTAACAGTACCGTTTTGGTGAGCTTATAAAGTGCCTTTTAGCACTTTAACATGATTTAAGCACGAGTGCTGTGACATGGGTTTTGCACTGGTGTTTAGAGGTGTGTTTTATCACTGTGGGTATATGTAATTCTACAATCATTTTATACTATATTGGTTTTTTTTTACAGACGGTGGTCGAGAAAGTAATTAACACCACCGATGGATGCCATTTATTAAAGTATGGCTTTGTATTTTTACACATTTTTCACAATGACAAGCAGAGTGACAGTAAGAAGGTCCTGACGAATGCCACGAACCTGATGGTCAATAGGCAGAAACATGTTGACCAAGATTTAGAAAGGGAAGTATCTATACCCCCCTTTTTTCACTTCGCTTTTTAATTCTAACTACTGGGGACCCTAGTAAATTTGTTTAGTCCATCAGTAAGTTAGTTTTAATTCACAATTTTGTCTAAGTTTTGCACTCTGCCCCACACTCCCAGCATCATTGGATGCTTAAAACACCTCACGCTCCTCTCCTGAGGGAGAGTTAGTAGCCCACACTGTGCACCTTGCGGGCACAGTGTGCAAGAGGGAACCCAATGATGAAGCATGTCACCTGCTGGTGAGTGAGGGTTCTCGTCTTTACAAAATGAATTGTCCTCTTTTTACACCCCACTTTTCACATCTTTAGGTTAGTAGCTAAATCGTCCGGTTTCTGTTTGTGAGTTTAGTTCATGTGGAGCGATTCCGTAGACGTTGATCTCTCCATTTTTGACCCTCTTGGTGTGATTATAGCCTTTTTAGGACTCACAGGGTACTAAAGGAGGTTTGTCAAGGGGTATGGCAACATTGTTGCACCCTTGACTGAGCTGACTTCCAGGAAGCAGCCCAAGAAAGTGAACTGGACTGACACCTGTCAGAAAGCTTTTGATGCCCTGAAGACTGCCATGTGCACAGCACCCGTGCTTCAGGCGCCCAACTTCTCAAAGCCCTTCATTGTTCAGACAGACGCTTCAGAGCATGGTGTGGGAGCTGTTCTTTCACAGATGAATGAGGAGGGCCTAGACCAACCTGTAGCCTTCATCAGTAGGAGGTTACTTCCACGGGAACAGAGATGGAGTGCAATTGAGCGTGGGGCATTTGCTGTGGTCTGGGCACTGAAGAAGTTGAGGCCATACTTGTTTGGGACTCACCTCCGGGTTCAGACAGACCACAGGCCCCTCAGATGGTTGATGCAGATGAGGGGTGAGAATCTAAAGTTGTTGAGGTGGTCCATTTCCCTACAGGGGATGGACTTCACGGTGGAACACCGCCCTGGTACATAACACGCCAATGCTGATGGTCTGTCCAGATTTTTCCACCTTAGTGAAGAGGACTCCCAATAGGTTGGTAAGTTCTCCCCACATTTCAGCTGGAGGGGACACGTGTTAGACCTGGTACCATTGGCGTGAGTCTCCTTCCATTTTTTGCTGATGTCTCCTCTGTTTTTGATATGTTTTGCTGGTTTTAGATGCTTTGGGCACTGTGCCACTGCTATCCAGTGCCACAGTGCAAGTGCTCACTATTATAAATTGTTGTAATGGATTAGTGACTCCATAATTGGCTTATTTGATTTACTTGTCAGACCCTAGTACAGTGCACCATGTGTGCCCGGGGCCTGTAGATCAAATGCAGCTAGTGGGCTTGCAGCACTGATTGTGCCACCCACAGAAGCAGCTTGTAAAGTGTGTCTCAGGCCTGCCATTGCAGAGCCTGTGTGCAGTCCAGTACTGCCAGGTTCACTTGGTAAGTGCACCCACTTGCCAGTCCCTAAACCTTCCCTTTTCTACAGATCAGACACCCCTAAGGTAGGCCCATGGGCAGGGTGCATTGTATGTAAAAGGTAAGCCATGCCCTGATGTGTGTGGCATGTCCTGATAGTGAATTACAGCCAATTTCGTTTTTCACTATTGCAAGGCTACCTGTCCCCATAGGCCAGAATGGGCAGTTTGATTATAACATCTTATAATCCTAACTGACCCAGGGAACATGGTAGAAAAACGAATTTAGTATGCCTGAACTCAGGATGATAAAATACATATTTTAGTGAAGTTGGTTTTAACATTCTGTGTTTGAAAATACCACTTTTAGAAAGTAGGTATTTTCTTGCCTAACCATCCAGCCTGCCTCTGCTAGGTTGTGTATTGCATGTCTGGTTTGTGAGTGACAGGAGGGCTTGGGCTCCAGCAGTCTGATGAGTCAGGGCTGGGCTGAATAGGACCTTGGCTGAATAGAGAGTAGGGGGCGGAGATTTCCTTTCACTCCCCTGAGCCCTCATAGAATAGAGAGTAGGGGGAGGAGATTTCCTTTCAGCTACCTGGGCCAGGTCTGCTTTCAACAATGCAGTCTCCACCTCCTACCAGGAAGCTGCACAGAACTGGTTTTGGCTAAGTACAGGCACCCTCTGCCCTCAGAGGACAAAGGATTTACTGGTATATATATTGGGGCCCAGACCCCAAGACTTTAGATCACTTCTGGGAATCAAGACGAACCTTTGCCAAGGAGAAGAACCAGAGATTCTGAAGGAGTTTGACTGCCCCTGTGCCAGTGTGCTATTTTCTGGGGTTGGCCTGCAGTGGTTTCTTTATTGCCAAGGAAAGGAGAAGGAACTTTTATTGAACTTTCATCATCTTGAAGAAGAATCTCCAAGGGCTTGAACTGTGCTTGCCTCCTGCTGAAGTCTCAGGGATACAAGACTTCAACCCCAGCTCCCCCCTGAATTTCCTTGCTGGGAATTCTGTCTGCAGAAGCCTGCGTGTTGTTGGGAGCTGGAAGCGCGACTCAACGAGAAGAAGCGTGTCACATTTGCAGCTGCTGCCGTCGCATCATCGGAGAAGCTTGTCGCCACCGCAAGGGTCGCCGTCGCATCACAGGAGAAGCGTGTCTCCGTCGCAGCTGTTTGTCGTCGCATCTCCGGAGAAGCGTGTCGCCACCGCAAGGGTCGTCGTCGCTTCACCGGAGAAGCGTGTCGCAGGGCCTGTCGCGGCTCCGAAGTTACAGAGTTCGCCGAACGGCCGTCCGGCGTGCACCCATCGCCTTCACGTCGTCGCATCGCATCAAGGGCGCCATCTTCTCGCATCGGACCGGATCGTCGCATCGCATCGAGGCGCCATCTTGTCGCATCGCAACCGGAACGCAACACGAGATCGGCGCATCACCTCCTCTCCGGTAAGGAACAGACGCATCGCCTACTTTGCGCAAGCACTGAGGAACAGACGCATCGCCTCCGCCGAAGCAAGGAACCGACGCATCGTTCTCCCTGCGAACCTTTTGTTTATCTTGCGTGACGCATCCAAAAGTACTTTGTGAGAAACGTGTCGCATTTACCATCACCTTTGAACTAAGCTATTTCTACCATCTAAAAGTCATTTTCTTAATACTGTATTGTGGATTTTTGTCGTTTGGGTCTTGTGTTAAGTCTATATAAAGTATACTTATTTTTATAAACAACTTGTGTGGTGTCCATCTGTAGTGTTTTCACTGTATTACTGTATGTGTTCACAAATGCTTTACACACTGCCTCTGAGATAAGCCTGCCCGCTCGTGCCAAGCTACCAAGGGGGTGAGCAGGGGTTATTTAAGAGTGTGGCCCCCTTACCCTGACTAGAAGCAAGGGTCCCTACTTGGTCAAAGGTACCTACCTCTGCCAACTAGAGACCCCCAGTTCTAACAAACCCTATTTAGAGCCATCTATGAAGATTACAGACTCTAAAAAGCTTGTGTCGTCGACGGCACCATCCTCTGGGTCCCTGTCAACGCAGAAATCACTGCCGGGGCACGTCACCCCTCCATTGCCGTCGATGATCTTGTCGTCTAAAAAATAATCGTCGACGGAATTGTCTGATGTGCCGTCAATGGCAGCTCCACCGACGATGCCTGTAGCGGCGGCAAAGGTACCCTCACCGCTGAAGACTTCGTCGACGTCTACATCCTCGTCGACGTTTGTACCGTCAACGACCACCTCTTCGTCGACGACTGCAATGAGGACAGTATCCGCAACGGTTGTGACGATAATTTCGTCATCGGTACCTATTATGTCCTCGTCGACGACACAGACACCACTGCCGTCGACGAAGCTGACGACTCTTAAGACACAGAGCCTCAAATAGCCGTCAACGTTACAACTTGCACCTCTCTATCCGTCGACGAAGTTCTTGCCAACGAGGCATTTTCTTCAGAGTACTTCACGGATTTCACCTTTACCTCCTTCAATATTCTTGAAGGAGTCTGATGAAGATGACATGTTTGGCCCTGCTCACAGTCCATCTCAGCTTCATGTTAAGTATGAGGACGATGATGACTATGAGGATTATTATCAGCAGGACTTTCACACTACGCGTGCAGAGATGCAATACATGGAAACTGTTCATGAACTCTGTTCCTGTGGCATTAGTTCAAGAATTGCAAGACATGTTGCAGGATTATCGTACTTGTTTTCCATCTTTGACTAGTACACCTCTGCTGGCATCTCCACCATGCATGTCCTAGCCTTTGCCTAGGATATCACCAGCAACAGATAATGTTCTACCTCTGTAACAGCATGACACCTCTGATGATGGAGATGTAAAGGAAGGTGAACTTCAAGGTACAAGGCCAACTGGCAATGAGTGGGAAGATTACATAATCTCAACACCTGCTTTCCCATCTCCTCAGACAGCGGATTCTCCGCCGGAGGACATTGGCAGTTTACAGGCATTGATGGAGAGAGCAGCTTCTCGCTTTCAGTTACCGATGACAGTTAAGCAGTCTGACTGCTTTCTTTACGATTTTAAAGACCAATCTCGGAAGACTGTGAGAGCAATCCCAATAGAAGACCATATTTGGGAGGAAGGTGTGAAAGTTATGTGAACACCTGCTACAGTGATCACAGTTTTGCCTATAATAGACAAAAAATACAAGGCTCCTGATGACGCGCCAGCTTGTCTGGTTGGACACCCCAAAACCAGACTCGGTAATAACTCAAGCTGCACAACGGAGATCAAGGAACCCTTCAGTGCATATCACCACTCCACCTGATAAAGAAGGGAGGCGCCTTGATAACATTGGCAAGAGGTTTACCACCACCTCAGGCAATACTGTGCGCGCAGCCAACTTGCTAGCTATATTAGGGAGATACAACCTCCAAATGCGGTCCGATATCGCTCCATAGGTGGACCTCCTTCCAACAGACAAGAGACTAGAGGCGAGAAAGATTGTTCTAGAAGGCAAAAGATCTGCCTCAGAGATTATTGGTGCGTCTATGGATGTGGCCTCCCTGGCCTTTCGTAAACTCGCTGGAGCAGCCGTCCTTAGACATCAAGGTTGGTTGAGAGCAACACCATTTCACCCTGAGGTGCACAGTAAGGTCCTTGATATGCCTTTTGATGGCGATGCACTTTTCGGTAAGCCCCTTGATGACGCCTTACAGACCATTAAGGCAGACACTGAGACTGCTAAAGCTTTGAGCACGCTCCAATACAGGAAGACCCCCTTTCGTGGAGCCCGTGGTAGAGTAACCTATTCGTTTCGTGGGGGTTACCAGAAATACCAACCTCAGACCTATCACTCATTTCGCCCTTCCTACTAACATCAACAGACATATCGTGCACCACCGCAGGCTGCATACTCCAGGCAACCCAGACGTAAACAACCTGTGCAGTCCAGGGATACTGTTAGGAAACAGTGATAATGCCCCTGCGCCTGCTGCACTCTCCCCTATCATTCCAGCCGGAGGAGCTCACATCTCGAGCTATTTCAGTCAATGGCAAGAAATTACTACAGACAAATGGGTCCTGGATATAATAAAGTATCTCCATACTCTGGAATCTGTCACATTACCACCTTCTCATCCACCACAGAAATCTCTGCCATCCCATCTTCAGTTACTCAGGAAGGATGCATTTGTCATGCGACAAAAGGGAGCCATAGAAAGAGTATCATGCTCTCAAATGGGAATGGGCTTCTACACCCGCTTTTTTCTTGTGAAGAAGAAATCGGGAGAATGGAGTCCCATTCTGGACATCAGAAAGCTCAACAAATATCTACAGAAATACTCCTTCTGCATGGTAACTCTCCAGGAGATATTACAGCTTCTGAACCATTCAGATTTTCTGGCCAGCCTCGATTTACAGGATGCGTATTTCCATATTCTTATCCATCCCAAACATCGAAGGTTTCTCTGTTTCAATGTGGCAGGCGCACACTATCAGTTCAAGGACCCTCCCTTGGGCCTCCTCTCAGCTACAAATGTCTTGCACCCGTGGCAGCACACCTACGATTACGAGGCCTGCAGGTTTTCCCATATCTCCACGATTGGCTAGTGAAGGCTCCTTCTCTTCAACGGGCCTCGCAGGGCATTTCCATCTGCCTACAACTGTTTCGCTCTTTAGTAATTTGATACATCTCATTGGCTGCAAATAAAGGGACTGTCATTCAGGTAACAATAAAATAAAAATTACCTGGGGTAAAACACAAAACATCATATGGCTATAAAAATACGCTAAATTTATGGACGTGGGGGCGTGGCCAAGATGGCGGCGGAGTAGCAGCTCCTCTACAGAGCTCCGCTCGCCATGGCCGAAATAAAGCATCAAAAAGCCGTACCGGGACTCGGAACACCAGAGAGCTGGTGGCTGTGCTTCGCGACAGCCGAGGTGGAGAAATAACCGGTTCTCGGCCCCCAACTGGGGAGAAGTGCTGCGGAGCAGATATTCATACCAGCGCTATCGGATTCTGTCGAGTGGTGACGCCGCGACGCAGCACGAAGAGGCCCAGGTTGAGGAAGGATCTTGGGACCTGGACAACGCGCCACAATACTGGGCTGCCACTTGGGGCCAGTTCACTGGAGCTGAGCAGTCTTTGGGTCGGTGCCCTTGGGGCACCATCACGAGCGTCTGCAAATTACGGCAGCCATCTTATAAACTCGGCCCCGGTCGAGCCCTGAGGTGGGGGCGGAGGAGCCGAGAAATCAACACCCACCCGTGAGTCCTGGACACCATTGGAGGGACTCTAGTTGTGCAGTGCAAAGGATGCCTGGAGGGACGGCGACCTCCGGTGACAGCCCTGACAAGAAGCGCACAGGCGGCCCAGGTGAATTGGGCCATTAGACGCAGACGGAGAATACCCGGGGACCCCAGAATTGTGGGGGCAGATTTACCATGCACCTCAAGGGGCTCTAGATGAACTGAACCCTGGGCTACACATCCCTACAGCAGAGCACCCAAACACTAAGGAGACACCTCACCTTGGGGCAAAACACCCAGGCAGCGAGATCCGAGGCCACACAAGGGCAAGTGGCTGAGATCTGCACACCCTTGAGCCCACTGGGTGGGGCAGCGAGCTGGGGCCACGCAACGCTGTTTCTCATAGGGGGCGAATAGACAGCCTGAGATCCACTCAATTCCCCAATTAGTGATCCTGCGCAGGGGGTTGGGGAGAGGTCCCCAGGGCCCGTCGAGCTGCGGGCCCATCGCGATGACATCCCACCCGGCAAAGAAGGAGGCCACCATCAAGGACCTCCTACAAAAACAAGGAGCCAAGAAATCCGACGGGGACGGTCATGACCAGTCGTGAAACCCCTCTCAAGAGAGAGAAACAGACCCGGCAGGTGCGAGCACAGAGGAACCGATCTTGGAACAATTGTCTGGCACCCTACGGGAAGATTTTGCAGGGCTGAGGCAGGACGTAGCCTCGAACATCAAACAAGTTTGAACAGAGATTCTGGAACTAGGAGACCGCGTTGACTCCTTGGAGAGGAAGAGTTAAATGAGCACACGTGGGAAATACTGGAACTCAGGGAGCGCAATGAAGAACTCTGTTTCCGCCTTGAGGACCTCGAAAAACAGGTCGAGGCAGTCTAACATCCGCATCAAGGGAGTGCCACTTCAAGCAGATGCTGGGAAATTGGAGGAGTGGATGATTCGTCTCTTCCGCCATGTTGCGCCGACGCTGAGTGACGAAGAAATAACCCTGGATCGCACCCACGGAGCGGGAAGACCAGCTTCAAACCAGAGCCAACCACAAGACACCCTCACATGCCTCCACTCTTACAGACAGAAGGAAGCGATTATGAATGCAACCCGAGACAAGTCATCCATATTATTTGAGGGTCTTCAGGTGAGCATATATCAGGATCACCCCCCCCCCCCCTCACTCAACAGAGCCGCAAAGCTTTGAAACCAGCCACTGCCTACCTCAGAGAGAAAGGAATGCGCTACCGCTGGGGGCACCCATTCAGATTGTCCTTCATATGGAACAAAGAGATGCATACGGTGCGATCCTTTTAAAGAAACGCAGGAGACACTTGGGGTCAATTTCGAAGAAGGGAAGAATCCGGAGCATCAATATGGAGAGGCAGTGACCTCAGAGACGCCGAAACCGGGAAGACGGCATGGGACCGGGAAGGACAAACACTTACGCCCCTCCGAGCTGGAAAGTCGGAAAGAAGAGAAGCTCTCCTTCGACAGCTGCAGAACCGTGACGGCAGGGGGGGGGGGGGGACATCTAGAAACTGCAGCCTGAAAACGCACAAGTCTATCCCTGTCCTGCCACTCTGGGGCGCCGCAGATGAGCCCCAGGTGGAATGTGAAATCGGCCTTGGTGGGCGGAGCTCGCCCTTTCCAAGATGTGGACTGGCTATCGGCCATACGGACACACACACTACAGTGTTACTGATGCCTGTCGGAAGGCTGTTTTCTTGTGGTTCATGTTCACTTTGCTTTACTGCTTTTCTGATTTCCCCTTTCTCTCTACATTACTGTGCGTCCTTCAGGCACTTCACTTGCTGATTGGGACTGGAATTCCGTTCAATACTTCGGTGAGCCTGGAGGGGTTGAAATTGAGAGTGGCAGAAACATAAGGGGACATGAAGAGAGTCGCAATGCACCTGCTCCCTGGTGGGAATATCTCCTGGTTGCTCAGGTGGCACCAGAGATCATGAGGGGACTCAACATAGGGCCTTTCACATTTGGGTCTACCCCCCGGGCCATGACAGGTTTCTCTCCATATTGACATATGATCCCCATCTGGTTCCTATGGAATGGAAGTGGACGCGGCGACTGCTTATTCCCTTGGCAGGCGATGCCCCTTCTCCGTGGCACTGGTTATGGTGGGGTGGGCTAGAGTCCCTCCAGGTAACGGACCTCGTCACTCCCCAAGGCTATGCTTCAGCCTCTTCCCATGGCACCCCTTAAGGTGGTGATCTTGAGTTTTAATGTCCGGGGGCTTAATTCACCCATTAAAATGCATGCGCTCCTAGCCCAACTTGGAGACACCCGATGCAACATCTGCCTCCAACAAGAGACCCACCTGATTCGGGCGGATTGGAAGCACATCCGGTCGAAGTGGTTCGACGGGCAATATTTCTCCTCCACGACCGGGAAGAGGGCGGGAGTGGCCATTCTCTAAGCAACACACTTTCTCAGGAAAGTGCTAGATACACACGCAGAGATACCTGGAAGAATGATAGCGCTGCAGGTGGCAATGGAGGGACACACCTATACGCTAGCTTCCATATACAGCCCAAATGAACATCAGGTAACATTCTTAGGGGGTGCATTGACCACCATTCTTGAATCCCCAGACGAAGATCTTATAGTGGGAGGTGATTTCAATATAGTACCCAACCCCCAACTGGACAGGTCTATACAAAGGGTGGGTCACTCTGGGTCACTCTCGGACTCTATAAAGCAGAGACTACAAGAAACTGGTTTGGTGGACGTTTGGAGACAACACCCCATCCCACAGCTCGGGAATACACCTTTTTCTCAGCGGCTCACCAAACCTATGCACGCATAGACCCCTTCTTGACATCCTCACGCATTACACGCAACACCCAGGATGTTGAGATAGGAGTGGTGGCACTTTCAGACCACTCTCCGATTACTCTCGTGCATCAGCTACCTGGGGAACACACACGCCAGAGAACATGGCGACTAAACCACAAATTGCTCACTTATGACGCAAACATTAAAGAGATTCAAGATGCCATACAATCTTATTTAATTATTAATGATGATGGCTCCGTTCCCATCTCTCTTCTCTGGGATACACTGAAGGCGGTTCTAAGGGGACAATTCCTATCCATAGCAGCTAAACTGAATAAGGAGAGACAAAACAAAAGGGATCATTTGGAAACACAAGTCAGGGAATTGGAAGGGGTGCACCGACGCACAGGCTCGGTCCAAGCCAGGCGTCAACTCAACAATGCGCGAAAGCAACTGAAAGCCCTAGACTATGATCGGGCGGAATATGCCCTCTTACGCAGTAAACAGTGCTACTATGAAGGGGGAAATAAAGCTGGGAAGCTCTTGGCACTCCAGCTCCGAGCCCAGACAGTTGCGCGCCACATTTTAGAGATCAAAGGCTCTCAAGGGGATATGCTTCGAATAGACAGCTCTATCTAGTGTTTAACTGTGGAATTCAAGAAAAGTCAGCACAAGAAGCAGGGGTGGTTCGACCCTGTATGCCCTAAAGTCCATATAAATTTTAAAAAAGTGCTACATAAGCAGGATAGAAATCAGCTGGAAATAAATTTAGCTAGAAGTGCCTATAGGCGCGCGCTAAAAGAACGCAAGGAGACATTAAGAGCTGATTCGTGGCGGCCCTGCACGAAGCATCCGTATGTAGAGATAATACCAGTTTTTGGAAGGCGGTTAATGCGCCTTTCCTAGCTCCAAGAGATTTACCAGCAATTGAAATAGCGATCAGTGAGGATACACGGGTGGACCATTTTACTACTTTATATAATGATGAGAACCAGGCTTTGCACCCAGTAGAATTTGAATCCTTTTTAGAGACCGATCTTTTTAATACGTTCCCATTGGATTTACATTTTTCTTTAGACGAAGTTACACATGCGATAAATGCTAGTGCAGGGGGAAAAGCTCCCGGCCCGGACGGAGTCCCTGTAGATGTGTATAAATCAAACCTTCCGCTCTGGGGCCCATTATTAACTCTTGTTTTAACAGCTTGCTGTCACCAGGGTCTTATCCCATCTTGGTCTGATTCGATCCTGGTACCGATATTTAAAAAGGGGGATCGTAATAAGCCTACATGTTATCGCCCGATCTCCCTTTTGGACTCTTTTCTTAAAGTGACAGGGCATGTTATTTTAAATAGATTACAGACCTGGGCGGAAGAATCAGGTGTTATCTATAATTTGCAATATGGTTTCAGTCAGGGTCTAGGGACAATAGAACAGTGGTTAAATCTAAGCCTTGTGATTGGCAAATATACCCAGGCTAAACTAGGAAGGCTATTTTTAGCCTTTGTGGACCTCAGCTCTGCGTTCGATTGCGTGAGACACGATAGACTTTGGAGTATACTTACAGAAATGGGGGTGAACCCACCCCTTATAAACTTCATGAGGCAGCTTTATAAATTTGCAGATGCAAGGGTCCGATACGGAAATCGGTGCGAATGTACAGCTAAATTCCCTATCAGAAAAGGAGTGAGACAAGGTCGCGTGCTCGCCCCTTTCCTTTTTACTTTCTATATCAACGGCCTCGGCCAAGTCTTAATCGATCAATGCCAGGACCTCCCTTTTAATAATAAGCTCCCTATTCCCGCATTATTATACGCAGATGATGCGGTTTTAATGGCCCGTACCCAATTAGGGCTGCAGAGAGTTGTAACCAGTTTTGCCACGTTTATGCAATCAAGGGGCCTGGTAGTGAATATTTCTAAAACCTATATAATGAAATGTGGCAAGAATAGCGCTAAATGTCGCGATATTTTTATTAATACTACTAAGGTGGAATGCATTAATAGACTTCCGTATCTGGGCATCCACTTTGACTATAGGGGGACCTGGTCTTTTGCAGTGTTGGCCAGGAAATTGTTGTTCTCTAAAGCTACCGGTGCTCTGGTCAACTTTGCTAGAAGACTAGGCAGAAGACCAGTGCCAGAATTATTACAAATTTACAAAGCCAAGTGTCTCACTACAGCCATGTATGGCGCAGGCATCTGGGGATATACGGACGCCCAGCCTCTACAACAAACTGAGAATGCATTTACAAGATATTTATTGGCGGTCCCAAATAGCACCGCTACTTTTATTTGCAACTCTGAGTTTGGGATTTCGTATATCTCGGATCCGATTAAAATCGAACCAATATTGTTGTGGCACAAGATCTGGGCGACATTACACACTAGTTTTAATCGGAACATCATTAACGACTGTCTAAGGCTCCATAGGGTATCTTCTATCCCCTGGCTAAACTACATCAGAAAATTCATCAGTGATATTGGCCACCCTGAATATTTTGCCAAGTCGGATAGTATTGTATCAATCTCGAGAAAAACTTTAAAAGCAGACTGTTTAGCTCATTTACAGTCACTTAGATTGTCACAAGAAATTGTTAAACCTACGGTCTTGGATAACCAGTTGTTGATGTCATGTCACTGTATTCAGCCCTATCTTGTGTATGTATCAGGGAGCTACGATAGGATGTTGCTGACTCGTTTCCGTCTGGGGTCTTTTCATAGACTTACAAGTTTCCCTGTCACAAATGAGTGGTCAAAAAATCTGGACGCTTGCCCGTGCGATGATTTATCACAACAATCTACAATGCACATCCTTTTATTTTGTAAGTTTTACTCTTTGCCACGAAAAAGATTAATAGTACCGATCTTAAAAATTCTGGGTTTAAGACAATGTCGCTTAGCATTTCTGGCCTTACAACTTTTAGAAAATGAAATGTTTACGTCTTCCGTGGTTACATACTTGAAATGTGTTATTAACTCAAGGAAAACAATGTGGAATATGAGTCCTGGTTTTTAATACATGATTGTAAATCTTTTTAACCCTTTCATTCTTTTATGATTATTGGTGTGTAAAAGTAAGTAATTGTATGTTATAAATTGTGCTTTTATGATTTATATTTTAAATCGAATAAAGCTACTTTTGATTGATTGACAGCTCTATCGCGGCTGAATTTGAGAAATTTGACACTACCCTCTATACAGCTGACTCATTAGACTCTGTAGCGGCCGAGGCATATGTGACCAGGCACCAGTGGCTTCTCTACCAGCCTCAGAAGCAACTAAACTAGATGTAGATATCCGCCCAGACGAAGTCCTACGTGCTTTACAGGGCCTCGCCTCAGGCAAAACGCCTCGGGAAGACGGCTTTTCAGCTGATTTTTAGAAAACCTTTGCCCCCACCATGTACATGGCAGCTGTGGTAGTGATACCTAAGCCGGGTAAAGACTCGTTAAACTGTGCTTCATACCACCCCATATCCCTGTTAAATGTTGATCCTAAAAAATTCACTAGCATTCTGGCCGCTCGCCTAGGCCCATACATGCAGGGCCTGGTGCACCCGGACCAATCCGGATTTATACTGGAGCGCAGTTGTAGCGATGGGACACGGCGAATGTGTCACCTTCTGGATAAGATTCAACACACCCAACAACCAGCCCTACTCCTGTCAGTGGACGCTGAGAAGGCTTTTGACAGGGTCCATCGGTCCCATCTGCATATGGCACTGACCAGATTCAGCCTTGGCGGGCGTTTTTTTAAATGGGTGGACTGCATCTATAGCAAACCGAAGGCACACATTAGGGTTAATGGGGTTGCCTCTCGCTTCTTCTGGATTACGCGGGGTACCTATCAGAGATGCCCTTTTTCGCCTTTATTATTCGTTCTCTATATGGAGCCCTTTGCAGAACGGGTCCGCCAACACCCCACAATAGCAGGGGTCCGGATGGGCGACAGGGGACACAAGTTTTCACTCTATGCGGACGATGTCGTGCTTTTTCTCACGCAGCCGTCTACCTCTCTACCTCCCCTCCTACAGGAAATAGAGGATTTTAGCCAAATATCCAGCTTTAAAATGAATATCCAAAAGACGCAAGCCCTGAGATTAACTATTCCTAAAGCTGACCACACAAACATAGTAGCGAGGTTTCCATTTATATGGGCCTCGCAGGGTGTTTCCTACCTGGGGCTACAGATATTCCCTACAGTTGATAAGACAGCCCAGGCGAACTATGCTGCCATCTTGACCGATATTCAGAAGGGGCTCCAATCCTGGAGGAGAATTACATTGGCATTGTTGGGTAGATTGGCAGCCATCAAAATTACTCTATTACCCCGCATCCTACATGTGATGCAGACCCACCCTCTGCAGCCCACGCCACTGATCATGACTAAGCTTCAACACCTTCTTTGGGACTTTATCTGGGGTGGGAAGAGAGCTCGCATGGCATGACACCAAACATACCTGAAACAGGAGGATGGAGGGCTGGGAGTCCCACACCTAACATGCTATTTTCAAGCCACCCAACTGCGTTACATGATCGAATGGTATAGACCTGAATCGGAGAAACATTGGTGCTTTATTGATCGCGCAATTACGGGTATACATGTCTGTAAGGTGCCGTGGCTACCCAAAAGATACCGACCGCCTGGCGTTTACGTTTCCCCAGTTTTGAGGGCTACCATTAATGCATGGGATAAAGTGCCCACGGCCTCTCATCCCCCACATCACCACTGACCCCCTTCATAGGACACCCAGAATTCCCCCCGGCTAGAGAGGGGATTGGCTATACTAAATGGCAGGAGGCCCATTGCAAAAGAATTGGCCACCTCTTCGATGAGAAAGGGATAATGAAATTTCCCCAACTTGTCTCCCACCTTTGGAATTCCTAGAGACGCGCACTGGCAATACCTTGCCTAGCGACACTGGGTTACTCAAGCGTATGTACGCCCCCATGCCAGCCATCCAATAAGCAAGTTTGAAAAATGGTACATTACCCAAAGTTCAGACAAACGCCTACTCTCCGACATATACTCTTTTCTGCTTACACCTACACAAAATAATAAGACCCCCCGCACAGCTTCGATGGGAATCCGAACTTGAATGCAAATTTTCCCCTAGAGATTGGCATGATATAATACATAGGGCCAGAGCGTCCTCCTGCTGCACCGCTGGGAAGGAGATGTTCCTCAAGATAGCACACAACTGGTACTATACTCCAGCTAGGGTAGCAAGGTGGAAGCAGGGAAGGGGACAATCATTGCTGGCGCCGCTGCGGACAGATAGGCATCCTCACGCACGTTTTGAGGAATTGCCTGGAAATACAAACCTTTTGGGATTCACTACTGCCAGACATTAACACTATTTATCACACGGATATCCCCAGATTCCCTAGCTAGATTATACTGGGCCTTCCCAACTCACTGACCTACCCCCTCAAGTTGTATCGGGGAGAGCGATCACCCTGGCACCATGCGCTGCTAAGCAACTGCTGCTTTCTAAATGGGGAACAGATAGGATCCCAACCAGATTGGAGTGGTTGCATAGGCTGTGGGAGGTGGTGGGTATTGAGAAAATTACAGCAAGTCTTTCACACAACCTACCTCGCTTTTACAAAACCTGGGGCACCACTATAGAATTCCTAGCCACGGAATTCACAGAACTTACATGCCCGAGATATCTTCGAGTCCGTCGACTCACCAACTCAAGCTCCACCACTGGAGACCATGCAGAAGCGAGATAACCCAACTCCTCTGAGAGCTCTAGACCGCATCACCGGAACAAAGACCGTCTTTAATTAACCAGTCTCTCTTCTACTCTCTCTCCCCCTTCTTTTCTATTCCTTCATTCTCCACCTACGAATGACTCGCATCATATCGTTCCCCACCGGCCAGTGGATGTAGGTGGCAGCTACAGTTACTACTGTAATCAAAACTTACAATAAAAAATATTTAAACCGTAAATTTATGGACGTCATACTTTTACACAATCAAGATACAGTGGGATCTGCCACTCAGGAGGAAGTATCAAATACCTCTGATGTAATGGTGAAATAATAGAGTATATGCCACAGGAAAGAGTAGGGAACTGCTTAACAGGAAGGAGAATGTATTCCCAGTAATTAAGCCCCATGTGCACAAACTTAACTGATTAACATAATGCACATGAATTCTGATTGGATTGTACAATGGTGATACAGTGATTACACAATGAACATTGCTTCCGTACACTGTTGTAACCATTCAAAGCATACTTTGATCTGTTTTATTTTTTACAATATGTTCGAATGGTGACGGGGAACTACATATCCCAGAATGCCTCATAATCGGCATAATGTCAGTTTCTATAAATACTGTAATGAAAGGAAGACTAACCAACAGCGACCGAGACCTTGATGGTAGAAACGTATCAGTTTGTGCTGGCAGTGCTGCAAATAAAAGTACTTTGGTGAATAAATTCCTGGAGTGCGGCATTTTCCAACTTTGTTGTAATATTACTTGCGAAGCCCTGTCCGGCCTCAATGAACAAGTTACTTACCTTCGGTAACGATGTATCTGTAATAAACATAGGTTAGTTATAGATTCCTTACCTTAGAATTACGCCCAGGCGTCAGACTGGACCCGTAAAGTTTTTCGTCAACAGTACCCCTGCGCGTCAAAAGGTGGCGTTGGTCGACTCCGCGTTCGTCGTTGGCGTCGTGGTCGCCGGGATGACGTCGCGGTAGCACACATAGATGCCGCCCTCGCGCACTGACGTCGGTTCTGTACACGACTTTCCACGCCAGAAGTGCAGAGCCATGCAAGACACTGACCACTGGTGCACAAAACTAGGGCCCTAAAAGGAAGTCCTTAACCCTAGAAGTCAGTTCGCAGAACGGGGAGGATGGATGGGGCAGTAAGGAATCTATAACTAACCTATGTTTCTTACATATATAGCGTTACCAAAGGTAAGTAACTTGTTCATCTGAAAGAAACAGTTAGTTATAGATTCCTTACCTTAGAAAAGATACCCAAGCAATACCAACCACGGAGGTGGGTCTGCGAACTAAGTTCACACCAGGAAGTCCTGGAGAACAGAACAGCCAAAGAAGCCGTCTCTCCGGACTTGGCTGTCCAGGCAATAGTGTTTAGTGAACGTGTGCAGCGATGCCCACGTAGCTGCCTGACAGATGTCATTAAGGGGGACACGACGTCCCAAAGCAGTGGTAGCTGCCGTCGCCCTGGTGGAATGGGAGCGCAACCCCACTGGAGGCTCCTTCTTTGCCAATGAATAACAAGCTTTAATGCACAAAACGACCCATCTAGAAATGGTCCGTTTGTGCACGGCCCGACCCTTTTTTGCGCCCACGTAGCCAACAAAGAGCTGGTTATCCACACAGAATTGTTTTGTGCGATCCAAGTAAAAGGAAAGCGCACGCTTTGGAGCCACACGGTGGAGCCTCTCTTCTTCTTTGGAAGGATGCGGAGGCGGAAAGAAGGTAGGCAAAGTGATGGACTGCCGAATATGGAAAGGAGTAACCACTTAGTGAAGGAAGGAAGGACGAGTTCGAAGGACAACCTTGTCCGGATGAACAGTCAGAAAAGTAGGCTTAGAAGAAAGTGCTTGGAGCTCACTCACCCTGCGAGCAGAGGTGATGGCCACCAGAAAGGCAGTTTTCAAGGTTAGAAGCCTGAGAGGACAGTTATGTAGCAGCTCACAGGGAGCGCACATAAGATATGTAAGAACCAAGTTCAAGTCCCACTGGGGCATTACGAAGGGAACAGGAGGAAAAAGAGGAGTAATGCCCTTAAGGAAGCGATTTACAACAGGGGACTTGAAAAGAGAAGGCTGATCAGGAAGCCTAAGAAAGGCTGAAATGGCCGAGAGGTAGCCCTTTAGAGTGCCCAGAGCAGAGCCCTGCTGGGCCAAAGAAAGGAGGAACAAGAGGACCTCGGAAAGAGGGGCGGAAAGGGGATCCACAGCCTTTGCTGTGCACCATGCCACAAATTTGTTCCATCTGCATGCGTATACCGTCTTAGTGGAGGGACGCCTGACTGCCAAGATAACATCACAGACTTCAGGAGGCAGGTCAAACGACGTCAACTGCCGCCCCTCAATCTCCACGAAAGGAGGTGGAGGCTGGACAGGTTCGGGTGGAGGACCGTCCTCTGCTACTGCGACAGAAGATCCATCCCCTTAGAGGCAGTCGGATCGGAGGATCGATGGCCATGTGTAGCAGCTCGGGACACCAGACTCTTCGTGCCCAATCCGGAGCCACAAGAATGACTTGGGCCCGGTCGCGCCTGATCTTCTTCAGCACTCTGGGCAGAAGTGGTATAGGCGGAAAGGCGTATAGAAGACCGCAATTCCACTCTAGCGAGTGCCGCCTTGGAAATTCCAATGCGCAGAATTGCTGACATTGCGCGTTCTCTTCGGTGGTGAATAGATCTAACCAAGGCTCTCCCCACTGTTGAAAGAGACCTTGCACCACCTCCGAGTGAAGACGCCATTCGTGATCCATCATGCACCGGCAGCTGAGTTTGTCCGCCCTGGAGTTCAGCGAACCTGCCAGGTGTTGAACCACCAGGGATATGCCCTGATGTTTCAGGCATGTCCAGAGGCGGAGGGCCTCTTGACATAGGGTCCACGACCCCACCCCGCCTTGTTTGTTGCAGTACCACATGGCGATGGTGTTGTCCGTGAACACTTGCACTACTCTTCCCCGGACAGAGGGAAGGAATGCATTGAGTGCAAGACTAATCGCCCGAAGCTCCAGAAGGTTGATGTGGAGCCCGGACTCCGCCGGAGACCAGAGGCCTCTGATCTCCACCTCTCCCATGTGGCCGCCCCATCCCAGAAGTGATGCATCGGTCACCACTGTGAATTCTGTTTGGGGAAGAGAGAGGGAGCTGCCGTCGACCCAATCCTGGTTCGTTAGCCACCACTGCAATTGGTGTGCAGTGCCCTCCTAGATCTGGACACAATCGGACAGGTTCCCCTGATGTGCCCACTGGAACTTCAGGTCCCACTGCAGAGCCCGTATATGCCATCTGGCATGGTCCACCAGCAGGATGCAGGAGGCCATCAGGCCCAGTAGCCTGAGGGTCATCCTTACCGAAACCCGGGATAGAGGCTGAAAGATCGGAATCATTGCCCAAATATCCCGGACTCGCTCTTCGGGAGGATAGACCCGAAACTGCGTTGTGTCCAGAACCGCTCCGATGAAGAGGAGCTTCTGAGAGGGAATCAGGTGTGACTTCGGCACGTTGATGGAGAACTCAAGCAAATGCAGGAGGTCGGCTGTAGTCTGGAGGTGGGAGACGACAGCCTGGGGCGAGCCCTCCTTCAACAGCCAGTCGTCGAGATAGGGGAAGACTGGAAACCCTGATCTGCGCAGACGAGCTGCGACCACCGCCATCACTTTTGTGAACACCCGAGGGGCGCTGGTAAGGCCACAGGGGAGCACGGTAAACTGAAAGTGCTCATGGCCTACCATGAATCGCAGGTAACGCCAGTGGGCCGGCAGGACGGGGATGTGAAAATAAGCGTCTTGCAAGTCCAACGCGACCATCCAGTCTCCAGGGTCGAGGGCAGACAGGATCTGAGCTAACGTCAACATTTTGAACTTCTTCTTCCCGGAGGAAGCGGTTGACGTTCCTGAGATCCAAGATAGGACGCAGGCGTTTGTCCTTCCAGGGCACCAGAAAGTAGTGGGAATAAAAACCACGACCTACTTCTGGGACAGGAACTCGCTCGTTGGCTCCCTTGGCCAAGAGTGCCGAAACTTCCTCTTGGAGAAGGGCCAGATGATCCTCAGACATGCGATGGTACTGAGGTGGCATGGGGGAGGGGTAGTCTTGAAGGGGAGGGAGTAGCCCCTTCGGACTATTTGCAAAACCCACCTGTCCGACGTGATGGTGCACCAGTGGGGGAGGTGATGGCGAATCCTGCCACCCACTGGCGTTTGGTGGCCCCGAAAAGTCGGACTAGGAGGGTTTGGAGGCTGCTGCAGAGGGTGCTGTGATGGACTGGGCCGTCCACTGGCCCCCTGAACCACGGCATTGGTTCCCACGTCCCCAGCCGCGTAGGGGATGAACAGCTTGCGCTGGCCTGTGGCTCTGGGCGGGACATGGCAGGGCACCCCTTCCGTAGCCACGAAAGGGGCGAAAGGCAAACTGTGCAGGGCGGGTGGTGGAGAGGCCCAAGGACTTGGCCGTAGCCCGAGAGTCCTTAAAGCGCTCCAGCGCGTTCTCTGCCTTGTCGCCGAATAGGCGGCGGCCATCAAAGGGCATGTCCATAAGAGTGGATTGGACATCCCCTGAAAAAACTGCCGACCTCAACCGTGCGTAGCGTCGAAGGGCTACCGATGTGGAAATCGTCCTGCCTAGTGAGTCGGCGGTATCCAGCCCACAGCGGATGGTAAACTTCGCTGCGTCTCTCCCTTCGGCAACCGCACGGGAGAGTACGGCCCGGGCCTCCTCCGGGCACTAGGGCAGCACTTGCGCTACTGTATCCCACACGGAGTGGGTATAGCGGCCCAACAGACATGCGGTGTTTACGGACCGCAGTCCCAAGCTGGAGGAAGAAAACATCTTCCCAAGATGGTCCAGCTTTTTGGATTCCCCATCAGGTGGTGCGTTAGGGAATGCGCCCTTGGAGGTAGAGGCTTGGACCACCAAGCTCTCAGGGGTGGGGAGAGGAAAGTGGGGTCGCCCGGAGCCGGGCGGTGGCGTCGGGCAATCATCCTATCCACAGGAGCCCCTGTGTTGGGCCTGGACCAGGTGCCCAAAAGGATGTCGGTGTGGGCTTCATTAAACGGGAGCAGAGGCTCCGAAGAGCTCGCTTCCGGTTGAAGCACCTCTGTCAGGTTAGTCCTGACTGCCACCGTAGGTAGCTCGAGGCTGAGAGCCTCAGCCGCCCTACGCAACACAACGGCGTAAGACGCTCCCTCCTCCGTAGCCACGGTTGGAGGAGACAACATGCCAAGGTCTGGTGAGGTATCCAAACCACTGGCTTCCCCAAGTTCCAATCTCCAGTCCGGTTCATAGCCCAACTGGTCAGTCAGAGGGTCTCCAGACCCCTCCCAGTCCTCCTCACCCTCCTCTGGCTGCCAATCTGGTCTAAAAGAGCCAGGGTAGAACAAGGGCACAAAAGTACCGGTCGACGCTGGTCTGGCTCTGTGTCTACATCGGGTTGGAGGCCAGGGTCCACAGCCGACGCCGGTTGTGTCCTCAGCCGGCGTCGGCTGCGGACGTGGTGCCGGTGGAATCGGCGCTGGGGGAGGTGTAACAAGGTCAACCGGCGCCGATCCGAATCCAGGCCTGGATCCAAGGGGACCCTGCGGTGCCGGGGCCGGAGCCGCCGAAGGCCCAAGGCCCCCAGCCGAGTCCGCGGGGCCCGAAGGCGCGCCGGCAGAGTCGGGATGCCCAAAGATGGCATGCATCGCTTCGTAAAATTGGCGAAGCTGGGCAGGGGTCGCTCCGGGTCCCAGGAAGGGAGGGAAGCCCGGAGTGGACCCTTCGGGCTCCGCACGCGGAGCTGCGGGAGGGACACCAAGCGCATCCCTCGTCGCGTTGGCCGACGGACGGGGAGAAGTCGAAGAGCGGCGATGCTTCTTCGACTTCTTCTTGTGCTTCGACTTACCTGACCCCGAGTGCGAAGACTTGGAAGAAGAGTGATGATGACTCAGCGACCGGTCCCTCGACCTCCTACGCGACCGGGACCTCGAACGGCGCAGAGCCGACTGCCGGGCCTCGAGAAGCTTTCAGGACCGCTCCCGCAAAGACTTCGGATTCATGGTCCGGCAGCCGGAGCACGACTTGGGGTCGTGGTCGCGCTCCAGGCAAAACAGGCACACGTGGTGCGGATCCGTCACCGACATCAGTCGGCTACAGGAACGCATGCCTTGAAGCCGGACATCCCTGACGTGCACCAGGAGTCGAAGACTCGAAAACTGTGTCGACAAAAGTCGGGGGGGGGGCGTGGTCGGCCGCACTGCAAGATGGCCGCTTGCTAAGCGCGCTCTGCCGGCCGAGATCCAATCCTTTAATGATCCGGTCATTTGGAGGTTCATCGCTGCGTCTGGAGGGCGCCTAGGCTTTGCCTGTGGCGCGCTGCACCCAATGGTCTGTTTGCCTTGACCGCACCGCGATCCTGCAGGGACGTACGGGCCCCGTCAGCAAGTGGCCTGGTTCCCCGGTGTGAAGCCTCGCGTTGGCGTGGAGCCCTGACGCGGACTGAGGCAGCTGTAGCGGACCTGCCCAGCGGCCGGAGTGAAGCTGTGGGAGAGCCGCGTTGACCCCCTCCGGTGTATGGCTGGCGCCTACCGTTATTGAGGACTTGAGGTGCGGATCCGGCTGGGCCGCGTGTCTCTGCGGCGCGAGCGTTGCTGTCCCGTGGCGGCCGATCGCTCAGTGGTGTCCCACGGAGTCCATGGAGGTGCCGCCCGTGGGCGCCGGATCGGGAGGGTGCGGCGTTGGGACGCGCCGCTTGCATCGCCTACGGAGGGCGCTCCCTGAGCTGCTCTAGGGGGCCGCTGGGGGCTGCCGGTGGTGAGCAGAAAGGAACTGGACAACTAAAGCCGCGCCGCAATCTTTCAAGCAGACGCGCTGAGATCGGAGGTGGCGTGGGCCCGACGGTGGGTGCGGACGAAGCTTCGAAGGCTGTGGAGGGTCAAATAGCGATGCCCCAGTGACGAGGGCCCAGGCAGCTTGAGTGAGTACTCCGTTGTAGCCCCGCATAAACAGTCTGCTATACCGCCGGCTATATACCCCAGTAGAGGCACAGTTGGCCGCGATTGTGTGCTGGCTAGACTTCCAGTGGACTGAGGACATCAATCAAGTGGTCTGATACGGACACCCCCCTCCCCCCTGCTGATGTGGTTGCCCAAGGGGGGCTGTGCGCGGCGAGTCGCAGGACCGGGAATGTGAAGCCAGTGCCGCCTCCCATCTGGATTACACTCAGACACGCCAGAGCTCAGTGGTGGAGTGTGCTGCAGGCCAGTGATGGGTGCGGCCGGACCCCCGGGTGCCGGTCGTGGATAACGAAGCTACATTACCTGCTGTGGTGCACAATTTGATCAGCGGCTGGGGGCGGACGCTTACAACAGCGGTGGGCACTGCGACAGACTTCTCCAATAAACTGCTGTGTGCCCACAGAGCAGGCGTGTGGGAGATGTTGGCAGAGGTCATACTATCCCATCGGTGACGCGGCCACAAACACGGCTGGGGACTCGGAGTGTGCTGTGACACCTGGACCGTGGAGATTCCCATCTCGACTGCACTGCGCAAGGTTCAGAGACTGCTGCAGTAACGACAGTTGTAGTGAGATCATCGGTGTTTCGTATATGCGCAGGGTCGCAGTTGACGATATACAGTTATAGCAACATACAGAGAGGCTGCCTAACATGGGTAAAACAGGATGCCAAACAGCCTAAGCTGACCTTTGAAGGCAGAAGAACAACCAGACTCACTGAATCAGATCCGGAGGCGGGATCTGAGCGTCCACCCGAGTCACAGACGGAGGATCATGGAGAGGATTTACGCAGTCTGCTGCTCGAGATGCGGTCGAGCCTTCGAACAATAGATACCAAACTGGACACACTGACCACCCAGCTAGACACAGTCAAAAAACAGGTTGGGACACATGAAACGCAGCTCGATGTGCTCGAGAATCGACAATCCGACTTCCATGAGTCTCAGGTTGAAAGCAAGGAGCAACTGTTACAAATGGACAAAGTGTTGGGCCTGATCCGGGCGAAGAACGAGGACCTAGAAGCGAGATCGCGCCGGAATAACCTGAGAATTACCGGGATTCTGGAGACAACAGCCATCTCCAAGATGGAGGTTTACATTACCGAACTGCTTCGGGAACTCTTCGATCCTAATCTGTCCACAGTGTTTGCGGTTGAGCAGGCACACCGGGCCTTGGGCCCAAAACCTCCGGTTGGGGCATCGCCCAGGCCCATCCTACACTAGATTTTGAACTATCAGGACCGCAATCTCATCCTTCGTCTTGTTCGTGACAAAGGGTCCATTCCATAACATACAAAGGAAATAACATCTCCTTTTACCCCGATTTCACGCCGGCAGTGCAGGCGGCACGCCAGGAGTTTCTGCCTACAAAACGGATCCTACTCCAGGTCCACATCCCTTATTCTCTGTTGTATCCTGCAAGGCTCAAGGTTACGCACGAGGGCTCGACGCATTTCTTCCCGGACGCAAAGTCGGCATTGAAATTCGCCAAACATGTTGGGGGGAATAAGAAGGACTTACACAATGGGAACACATCTGCGGACAGGCTGAGTGATAACGACTAACTATCATGTAACGATGTTATACCTATGTATCTGTATGGGTTAGTCTAACTTGGGGTCCCCGGAGTTTATATTGTCTAGAGTGTATGCTCCAAGGTCCTATGGTCCCGTTGATTTTCTCTGTTCTTATCTCACAGGTTGTAGCTGGGGCGAACAGGCACCCTGTATAATTGTTCATAGATAGGCCTGACCCTCAACAGATTTCTTGGCCACCCTGCTACACGTAGGGTAGTATGCCGGCGTTACTGCCCCCCCCCCCAGGGAGAGTTCCCAACAGTTGTTTTCTTCTCCATCGGGGATTTCACGATTGTCGCCCTGCTAGGAAGGGCGTAATTGTTCAAGCTGCGTATATTGATGGGGGAGGGTTTTGCACAACCTATTTGGGGGGTTGGAGTGGGTGGCGGGAGGCGGGGTGTTCTATGTTATGTTACTAGCCAGTATAACGCTACAGTCTCGCCTATTACAAATATGTATTATTGCCATCTGTTGAGTGTGGGTTCCATACCGTGCAGTAATTTGCATCTCAGTCAGGGTTGAAATGTCCAGTTTAAACTTTCTAACGTGCAACATCCGCGGTTTGAATGACCATAGGAAGGCAAGGTTAGTTCACTCATATCTAGTACGGCATCACATTGACGTGTGCCTATTACAGGAGACGCCCTTGAACACTACACAATCCAGCAGGCTGAAACATAGAAGGTGGGGACACATATATTCATCCATCTACTCTAACTATTCACGGGGCGTGGCTGTGTTAATTAGACAGGGACTCGAATGGAAGGAAAGGGAGTCACAGGTAGACTCAGAGGGTCGATTCATTTTGCTGCTAGGCACACTGTGCGGGATCCAGGTGGCAATGGTTGCAGTGTATGGACCTAATACCGATTCCCCCAGCTTCTTCCAGAACATATGGGCTAAGGTGAGAGCGACAGGGTGCGACACTATTATTTGTGGAGGAGACTTTAATGCAATCCTAGACGATGTACAGGACAGGAAGGGCCTGTCTCGCTCGCTTCACCCCTCCGCAAGTGCTGCCCTCAATGCTATTATTGCAGATGGCGATTTGATAGACATCTGGCGTCAACAACACCCAGGGTTAAGAGAAGGCACCTGCATTTCTGAGCACCACAAGTCCTGGTCTAGGCTGGACTATTGGCTGGTGTCTCGGGATGTTGCAACATGGACCAGCGAAGTCTCCCATCTCCCAAGGTCATTGTCTGACCACGCCCCTAACCTCCTGCATTTACAGCTTCCCAACTCCATTCCTAGAATGTTTACTTGGCGGCTTCCGCCCAACGCGTTTAGATGAGGCCTTCAAAGAAGAGATTAGGGGCGATATCAAGGAATATTTTGAAGTAAATACGGGCTCGGTCACTACTCAAGCCTCTTTGTGGGAGGCTTTTAAAATCGTGATCCGGGGCAAATGCATGGCACGGCAGGCAGGAGTGTTGAAGGCCATACGTGGCACGCTAACCACAGTTGAGAGCCAGATCAAAGAGCTGGAGACTAAATTCTATTCTACAGATGACCACAAGATAATAGCCCCACTGAAGGAGAAACTGATGGAGTTTGAGGTGGAGGCCCAACGGGAGGTGAGGTTTTTAGGTAAACACGCGCAGACCAGAAGATATGGGGAAGGGGACCGACCAGGTAGAACTCTGGCGGCAATGCTGCGCGCCCCACGTTCAACGGCTTATCTTACTGAGCTTAAGGGTGTGAACCCAACCACGACTAGAAGCCCGAAAGAAATCCTTCATGCGGTCTCACAATTCTACACTACGCTCTATACCTCAGCTTAGGGCGAAGTTCACGAGGGCCTTGGACCCTTTTTAGATTCCTTGGAGCTGCTATGGCTGAGCAAGGGGCACAGGGAATATCTGGATGTCCCTTTTGATGGGGTAGATATTCCCAGGTAATTAAAAGTCTTCCGCTTGAGAAAGCCACGGGCTCCGACGGCTTGACCACAGCCTTTTATAAAACCTATGCTGAGGAACTCGCGCCTCATTTGGTAGCGTTATATGAGGAGGCCCAAACCTCCGGTATTTTACCACCGTCGCTGCGAGAGGCTATTATTATAACTTTGCTGAAGCCAGGGAAACCCGAAAATGAACTAGACTCTTACAGGCCCCCATCATTGATAAATGTTGACGTTAAAATTTTGGCTAAATTGGTCGCCAATCGACTGCAGCCTTTGCTCCCGTCGATCGCCCGCCCAGACCAATCAGGCTTTATCCCTGGGCGCTCCACGTCACACAATCTGAGGTCCTTTTTTACGGTGGTTCACTATCTGCATCCCGACTCGCAGGCAATAGCAGTTTTTCTTGATGCAACCAAAGCGTTTGATACGCTTGAGTGGTCCTACTTATTTGCGGTTCTAGAGAGGATGGGGTTCAGCCCTCCGTTTCTCAGCTTGGTGAGGTTATTATACACACGGCCCTCCGCACAGATCCGTGTGAATGGCATGCTGTTGGATCGGTTCGATATCACACGCGGTACGCGGCAGGGGTGCCCGCTGTCCCCCCTGCTCTTTGCGATCGCCATGGAACCATTGGCAGCCCGCATAAGACAGCATCACACGGCTCGGGGGTTAGGATTCAGCACCAGGGCCCTCCTCATCTCATTATATGCAGATGACGTGACGTTATATATCCAGGATCCGAAAACAAACATGGCCCCAATCCTTCGGGAATTCATTAAATTCGGAGGCCTTTCAGGGGTCTCTATAAACTGGGCTAAATCTACCATATTCCCTCTGACGGATGCCACTTCCCCCTTTCAAACTGAATTCCCACTCGCATGGGCGGATGGGCCGGTAAAATATTTAGGGGTATGGCTAAGTAGAAACATGCAGGATATTTGGGATATGAACTATGGACGTACAGCTTCGTGGCTGGAAGAAAAGGTCTCGGCATGGGCTAAGCTCCCTTTGTCGCTGGCCGGGAGAATCGCAGTAGCAAAGATGATAGTTTTGCCTAAGCTGCTGTATTTATTTGCAAATATTCCGATCCCCCTGTCTCAGGCCTTCTTCAAATCTTTACGTTCTCTGCTCATCTCTATGGTATGAGCCGGACGACAGGCACGGATTTCGTGGGAGCTTTTGACCCTCCCCTTACACCAAGGTGGTCTGGGAGCTCCGGATTTACAATTGCATTTACTAAGTGCTCAGGCTCAATTCCTGCACTACTGGGTGCACCCAACTCCTTTTCAACCACACACGGCCATGGAGCTGGATGTGGCGAAACCGGTCCCCCTTCAGGTAGCACTGTATCAGGCCTACAAAAGACCTCGGGATGGCATAGATCCGGTCGAAACCATGAGGTGGGCATGGGATAAACTGAGGGAGAGAGCTAAATTGAAAATTCTATATGCCCCATCAATACCACTGGCACATAACCCTATGATACCTGCAATGGGAGAGGGCGCAAGCAGAGCGCTGGCACAGAAGATGAGTTTGGTTACATTTGCAGACTTGTACCCGGAGGAATCATTTAGGCCCCCCCCTGTATCTACGGAGGAGCAGGCTGTACCATTCTCAGAGTTATTCCTATATTATAAACTTAGGGCTACCTGCAGGTCCCTACACGATACATTCCCCGGCCCGCCACCTACATTACTGGCCCTAGAGATTATATTAAAGTCAGGCTCTCCGCGTATATTAAATACACGTATTTACAATAGTATGCAAAAAACGGCTCCAATACTGCAACCTAAGGCCCTTCAAGCTTGGAATGAGGAATTACATATCCCACTAACGGAAGACCAATGGGCCTACTGATGTGCCCAACTTACTGCCTTATCACCTAATTATAAATTGCGCTTAATACATTTTAAATATTTGCACAGATTCTACAGGACCCCCTCTCAACTACACCGTATGGGTATTAAAGACGACGACAGATGCTGGAAGTGTGGGGTGGCCCATGCTACTTTCTTACACGTGGCCTGGGGTTGTACGCAGCTGTCCATATATTGGGCGGCCATATTCACTACAATTCGAGATATAATTGGCACAACAGGAGACCAGGATCACCTACTAGGTTTATTGGGATATGTTAAAGACACACCAGTGGCATACCGCAAACTACACGCTATGCTCCTACTGTTTGCTAAGCGCCGCATAGCCATGCATTGGGGAAGGAGGGGGGCACCAACTTTGAAAGATTGGATTCAGGATGTCACATTTGGTCATACGCAACTTACTACATTTTGGGAACTGATGCCATCGGCATCCAGGCCTCGAGACATATGGAGTCCCTTCGTGGAGTGGGCACGCACTCGCCAGGAGGAGGGGGGGGGGATCTTCGGGAACTCCTGAGGATTCATAAGTGGGTAATTGACAGCCTGACGATGTTGGAATTTGGATGGGAATGTATAATGGGCACGGGACACGCCAACGTAGTAGTAGAACTGTCGGGTCAGGGGCGGACAGGGGATTGTTGGGTACAGTGTACTCTTTATTGAAATATATGGTGCCTTTGGTGAATAGTGTTCCAGGTGCTTTTCAGAGAATGTGTGTTCCTTTTATTCGGTACGGGTGGCACTGTATATATTTGATTTGCTTCTAGGCAATATAACACTACACGCATGGACAGGTGCTGGTAGACTGTACGCAACTGGCTTGTTTGAAATGTTTGTTGTTAACTGAAATGCTAATAAAGAAATTTACACACAAAAAAAGTCGGCAAAAAGTCAGTCAAAAAGTGACTGGAGGTGCCGCTCTCTCCGCATCCGCGCTGGCTGGCGCAGGAAAAAAAAAAAAAAAAAAAAAAAAAAAGAACGTCAGCATGTGAGGGCGGCGTCTATGTAGCTACCGCAACGTCATTCTGGCGACCACGACGCCAACGACCAACGCGAAGACGACCGACGCCACCTTCCGACACGCAGGGGTACTGCTGACGAAAAACTTTCCGGATCCAGTCTGACGCCTGGGGGTAATTCTAAGGTAAGGAATCTATAACTAACTGTTTCTTTCAGATGCCAGCACCAGCTGCAAGTGTGCACCGATATCTATGAAGGACAATATTGTTGCTCAGGTGGTAATATTCTATGTTTATAACCAACAGTGAGGATCCTATGATGCAGAAGCAGTTGGTAACAGGGAATTAGAAGGGAGAGCTGTGAATTAAGACTTTGCATTTGTGATAGATAGCTGGAGGATGGTAGATGGATACATTGTCGGCATATGACAGATTTTAGAAGAAATCTTTTCATTTTCACCACACATTCAGGTGAAGACAGGAAACTCTGTGGAGTTTATTTTGAGTACCTTCTTATGCATCTGTGCAAATGATTCTAATGAAATAGAAGCCAATTCCTCATCTGTGTGTTGGGAGGTGCACCTTGGATGGATTCATACTCGGATGATATATCCATGGCTTTGGATTTCTGAAGTCATTGTCAGTCATTCAGGGTCTTAGCTGAAATTGTTTTGCTGATGCTACAATCTCTGGCCTTATGAGTAAACGCACATTCTGTTAGGGTCATATCTGCAAACCCTGACTTTTCTACATGGCTCACAGGGCTTAAAGAGGTCTTTCTTGGTGGTGACTCGATATTTCCCAGTTGCAAACTAGATACAGGACTAAGAGAACTTTAAAGCCAGGTCACGCAAGGAAAAAATGAGGTTAAAATGATCGAAATACAAGAGAAAGAAGACCTAGATGTTTGAAAAATCAGCAGATCTCTGAGACTCTCTTTTTGCCACAATATGCAGTAAAAAGAGGTGGTGATATCTGGGAGAGGTGGCATTTGTTGCACCCTGAGCTCAGTAGCTAGAGTTTGGTTCTTTTTTAAAGAGGGAAGGTGTGCTACTACAGTGCTCTCATACGGATTCCCACATCAACAATGGAATAATTTAAGCATATGTATGTATGAAATGTATAATGTTGGAGAAATCTGTTAAAATCAGACTACCAGACAGAATCTGTTCCTACATTTTCAGATGGGCTAAGAAAAAAAAAAAAAATAGGAGCCTTCCACTTTGAGGGACTTAAGGCTGCTCGATTGTGTCTTATGAATTAATTCCACCCGCTCTTCCATTTTGCCTCTGCAAATATAGTGATGGAGAAAAAAATACCAGGATGGATTACAACCCATCTTAACAAGGTAGCAGAGTTGAACCATACATACAATTCTACTCACTAGCAGAGGTTCCTCAGCCTCGGTTCTGATTCACAAATTCAAAAATGCAAGTCAGGCAGAGTCAATTCAAAAGTTAGTCCACAAGGACAGGCTAGGTGCTGGCATCAAGGGCTTAGTGGCAGTATCACCACATCAATCTTGCAACAGGATAGAGGAGAAAGTCATGCTCTTAAAAAGACAACCAAGCAACCATTTTAGATATAAACAGGTTACCTCACATTTAAAGTAATGCCCCAATCACATATAGGTTGCATTTGCAGTGACATAACCAGGTCATGTACATGTAAAAATAAAATTTGCTACAGGTTCTGGAAGAATGTTTAGTACAAAGCAGGGTAGCAAATGAAAGAAGCTTTTTTTTTCCTCCTTTAAGCTTGTTTTCTGAATTTTTGCACAAAAGGAACCCTCCCTATTACCCATAAGACAGAAGGGAAGTCTTTAGGCTGGATTTACTCAGGGAAGGAGGAGACAGACAAGCGGCAAACACCAGTCATGAAAGGTTTTGGGCGTTAGGAGTAAGCCTTGGAGAAATGTTAATTACACTAGCTAAAGTCATGTAATAAATTGATGTCACAAGACCCAAAGTTCCCGAAATTACCATAAATTTCACATTATGCAATTTTTCAAATGTATTTTACACGCGAGAGACTAGTTTGTGCTGAAAATATCACAATCTGAATATCTTCAAATACAAATCGCAACTAAACTATCAAATACAAGGCACTCCGATGGGCAATACCTTCGCCCAGAGCCTGGCCTGCATGTACATGGCCCATTTTGAATGCCAACACATATTTACACCTTCAAATCCATACCAGAGGAACATCATAACTTAGAAACGGTACATCAATAACATTGTGATTTTTTTTGAAAGGTGAGGAAGCCAGCTGCCATGAATTTAACGACTGGGTGAACATGTTGGATCCCTTCCTCAGATTCACGATGTCCTACTCTGAAAAACAATTACTATTTCTGGACCTCCTTATCCCCATCAACCAAGGGGAACTTCACACAAAAACCTATGGGAAGGAGACAGACTGCAACAGTCTCCTCAATTTCTACAGCCACCATCCGAAAGCACTGCGTAGAAATGTACCGTTTGGCCAATTCTTACAGATACGGAGGAATTGCAACACTATGGAGGATTACAACTCAAAGGCAAAAACCCTGAGCAACAACCTGCTAACAAGGAATTACCCACCTAGGGTGATCAAACACACAGAGAAAAGGGCCCACAACAATAACCGAGAAGCCCTGTTAGAAAACACCACTAAAACTACTGAAGATGTCATCACCTGCATGACCACCTTCACCCCCCTGTCAAACAAAATCAAAAACATCATTATGAGACACTGGAACATCCTGAATACGGGTTGTATGAACCTGGCATGTCTGTGTTTTGCATTTAAGAGAACACAGAAGCTGAAAGATCAATTGGTACATACCAGACCTAAATCCAAAAGAGATCAAACACAACTGACCTTTATGGACGCTACCCCCAGTGACTGGAAATTACTCATAAGGATCCTGCAGCGTGTGTCCCCTCACCACACCCTCCAAAAAACTGATGCTGGGCAATAACTTTGTATGGACACAAAGACAACACACCAACTGCAACACCAAAAACTGTGTACACCTCATCAACTGCCCGTGCAGCCTCTACTATGTAGGCATGACTACTAGAAAAATCAAGACCAGGATTGGGGAACCATCCGCTGTGCACACAATGCTACCAGAATGTACAATCACTAAACTCAAACTAAAACACACCGGATGACCTACGGTGGACAGTCCTGGAAGCAAACCCAGCATGGGATACAACTTCGCTGTTAAAGAGAGAACAGCGTTGGGTTTTCCGCCTTCGCACACACAAACAAGGCTGAGATGAGATTCCCAGGTTTGAACTGCGACCATGCAGGATTACTCTCAGTGAACTCCTGTGCAGATACCATCACTCCGAGTACTACTCATGAACTGCATTGTCAGAAGCCCAGGATCAATACCCCCTTCCTTTTCTCTTTTTTACTTTTTCAGTCTGATCCACCAGAAAAAATAATATGTTATGACTACCAGGGTGTGGAATCAGTTGTGATTTTGATGAAGAAACGTGACCATCCATACTCATGTGGGCGAACCTTCTATCTAAATACTTGGTTCAACCATCAATGATGGACCACGAAAGATATGTAATCTTCAGAGTGAGGATAATAATATACACATTACACACTAATGGGTACCATTGATCCCCACTGGGTATTTGTAGAGTTACTGATAAATACACCACTAATTTACGGCCACCATACATGCACAGCAAGTTCTAGTCTAATAAACCATGAAAAGATGGCCACCAGACATGCGCAATGACTTCAGCCCCGATAAATCACGAACACGCCTACTTATACCGCACACCCCCTACACTCGTCCTTGACCCGGGCGAGCCTAGGGACAGGGTAGGTGTACCGTACTGGGAGCACTTCAAACATGTGAGCACAACCACGATCCGATAGAGTTAGACAGCGGATGCAATCTGGCTGCTGTGACTGCTAACCTCTTCTCTTATGTTCCCACAGGCTTGCCTCTGCCTCGACCAATAGAGCATAATTGCCCACCTTACAGGTAAGGCGATACATACTGGGCTAATGGGAGTACCTTGACTCACACGATTGCATGCCATACCGTTTTTTTGATGCATGCACCAGATCACTATTGTTATGAAAGTTGCGCATGGATATTTAACACGTTGGTTACCCGATAACAAATGTGAACATGTATGAACGATGCTACATACTATCAAATGTGGATGTTTTTATTGCTTTCTATTACTGTCATGTCTATTCTCTACGACAATACTGATGAGTACGGTTGACAAACTACTATTGAGCCAACTATAGGGATGTTGGAAAGAAACACAAGGAAACAAAACCTGGGCACAAATGAGTCTACCCATGGGGACCCAGTACTGGTATATAAGGATGTATTTACCAGAAACACGATACCAGAAACGGAATATACTGATTATGATTATTATTATTTCCTTTCTATTTCCCCTCTTTCTTTCTAGGTGGGGCGAGTTCTATAACCAGACCATGCATGTACCACCCACATAGGGGGAACCTAGCATGCCGATATAAAGTGGGTAAGTTATTTCACCCTTTCCTTTGGTCCTGAAGAAGCGCTGCGGATCTTGCATAGACCGGAGAGACGCGAAACAAGTTGACCCACACTAAATTACACTAGCTACTTGGGCACATCATTGACCTTGAAGTAGCACTCACAATCTTTGTCTTTTAACCTTACAGTGCAGTCTATAGAATAAAGATGTGTTTGACATCTCCTAGTCAGTTTTAACTACTCACCACCACACTCCACTCACTCATCACCCCACTTTGGACACCCTTGAACTCATCTGACGGCAACCAAATAAAACGATCTCCGCCAAAGTGACCCTTCGGGGGACCCACAGGACATTGCAGCTTCGGCCCAATGATGAGCACCCGCTCGATGATAAAGCTTGACATCCCCAAGGATGTGTGAGGGCAACAAGTAACAGTCTTGTTGACTGTCCCCGCTGATCTGTCTGCATCTTTCCTATAGGAACAGTGACCCACCCCCCGGTTTTGATTTGAAAATATCACACCAACAGACATTTTTTTTCTCAAACCAGTCTCCTGCTGGTATTACTTTTATCCAAGGTGGGGACTTGTGTAAGAAAACTCATAAGGGATAGTTGCAAACCACACTTCAAGCTAAAAGTGCAATTTCGTCAACAAATTGTGCATTTTCCACAATTTAGTTGGGAAAAGTATGCAATTTCACCCACATTTAATACAGAGTGTGACACGGTTTTATGGTTTCGAGTGGAGTAGTCTGCCAGAAACATAAGCTGCACAATGACCGACAGATACTGAAATCCCACTGATAGTGGCAAATCACAGAGCCAATGAGAATCTCCTCCTACATTTTTTTAATAAAGATTGTGGTCACACTGCCTATTGAGGATGACAAAGCAATAAAGTAAGAAAAAATACATAAACATACATTTTGGCAAAAATATGTTTTACCTTGTTCATCAAGAAGTTTTTTGGTAAGGTCTTCAGCTTCATCTACTTCTAATTCCAAGGCATCATCGTTAATATCCAGAGTCTCAAGCTCCAATTCCAACTCCTCAGTTGCAATTTCCTTATCATTACTGTCTTTTAAATCTACTGAAAAAAGATGGAATGTTTATCAATGTACTGGGACTAAGCAACCACAAAGTAGAGCGTGTGTGGTTTTGGGGCTGCAGGCAGTGGTGGGGTGAAGAAGCTGAAAGACTTAACCACAGGTTCTGACAAGGTGTTCACAAGTAAATATTATAGTGAGAAGGAAAGGGGGCAGTCTAAGGCCATTCAGCTGATTGGTAATGGTTATAATATAAGAAAATAAAGTGAATGCTAGGGAGAGAGCTTGAGTAGATTACATGGGTAAAACCTGTATTATGAATGTATATCTAAGTTCAACCCCATAAGCAATTATACTAACAGAATGTGAAGGTGGGATCCATACATTTCCCGTTTTTGTGATAGGGCAGCCCACTCAGCTTATTTCTTTAAAATTGTAAAACAGAGAATGGTTGAAGCCAAAGGTCCGCATATACAATACATATTCTCACAGCATATATGGAATGACTAATTCAGCCTCAGTTCCTACATGATCACTAATCTTTACTATTAAAGACTGTCAGGACAATGGCACACGGGCAAACAGACTGAACTGGAGTTCACCTGCAGATTGTTTCATTGAGAAGATCAAGCAAAAGTAGTTCATTTTTTATTAAGACCACTGGGGTGTGTAACGTCATTATTTCTCAAACATGATGACTGGCGAAGGAGATTGCGGCTAGTTGCTGAATGAGATTCCAGGTAGGAGATGAAGGGGCACCGCAGGGATAATTTATGAATTTCTTTTCCTTTGTTTCATTACCCATACTTATTTTGGAAATCAGTATAATGCTGGTTATTTTGGTCTAATGATCAGGAGTACTGTTGAAGAGACATGTTTTCTAAAATGTGCTTTAAGATGGGGGGAGGGGGGAGGTTGGCACTTTGAAGAAATGTGTTTTGAGCACTTTTCCAATAGCCTTCCTGTTAAAATAAATGATTGCTCTCAACGACGGCATTCAGAAAACCTGACAAACTGATGTTACTTGACCAGAGCTCTCATTGGTACCTTTTGTCAGTGATTTAGAAGACTTCCTGAAGTTAGTCAGTGGTGTCTTTTTCTAAATTAATGATTTACAGAAATAAATGTCAATCATAGAGACATTTCATGCATTTAATTATTTTGTTTAAATTCTTCTAATTTAGACTTACACAAATCTTGCTAGTTAACCCTCGTCAATAAATACTTGCTGAGATATTTACTCTACGCTCCACCAACACCAATGGTGCATACTCATCTAGCATTGAGCCCATAAAATTGGGTCACTAATACTTTAGCAAGAAGAGAATATAACTTTCTTTGTGACTGCCACCACACACAGTACCAATTGGAAATCAGGTTTAAACTCTAAACCCACATATTAAAAGGTCCACTAGAACATACTGTATACAATGACTACTGCCAGTCGATACAATTGTGACCTCTAACATGATATATTGAATAAGAAAATGACTCGAGAATACAACTTGTTTGTTTTAGACATCAAGACAGAATTAGAAGATATCAAACTAAAAAAAACACACCTCTCGAGTCATCTTTGTTGGAGTCTTTGATTTGAAGACCTTTTTCATTATCTTTAAACAAGATAGCAGGAACAAAAGCCTTTAAGTCCACCATGTTCTCATAGAAATTGCGAGCATCTTCATCTTCCCATATACCACCTTCCAATTCGCACTCTCCAGGTTTCCCAGGGGTGAAAATGTCAATGCCAGGTCCGTGGTCTGGAAACACATAATATTTACTCAAATGTTGTAACTTTACCATAAATGTAAGTTTAATCTCCAAATAATCATGCATACACAATAGCACAAAATGCCATGGATCCATCATATCAGTGTTGAGGTTATGTCAAACGAGAAACATGAACGAGATGTAAAAAATAAGAAAAAAGGAACTTTATTTCAGATTATATTTCTAATTATCCAGAATATGTTCCTCATTACAAGTTAGACAGAACACTGTGGGATATTTATCACAATCAGTACCATTACCCTAGGACAGAGGCTGTGATTAGGTGTCAACGTGTGAGTGGGGCACTCCAAATAATCAGGTTTCTGGAAAATGTTGAAACTGTGGGTGCTTTTACACTTTTTGGGAGAACTGGCTGCCAACAGAATATTGACAACCATATATTTGATAGCATTTTTAAAGGAGATCTCAGCATGTCTGCAATCTCTGAACTGTAGATTTCAGAGTGTGAGAAAATATGTCACTATGCATGCCCAATTAATTTTTTTTTTTACATGGGAGGGGGACATGGTATTCAAACGTTTGAAGATCACGGTCCTAAAACTTATTTAAACAAGTGTAGTAAATACTTTTTATTGAGTTTTCGCATAAAAGTTTAGGCATAACAGGTCAAATTTATTTTAACACACTGAAATTGGCATGTTCTTTTTTATGGGCCTTTTCTTACAATAAATTTGTCAGTTTTCAACAGCCAGAATTTAGCTGGGGAAATTGCGAGGTTTGTGAAAATTCTCACACAGCTCCTAATTCTGATCACTGTAATCTCAGGTTTTATGTGCAACCTCAAGTTTTATGTTCAAGTTCAAGTTTTAAGAGGGACTCCACATTGCCTGCTGCTCTCACCTCGGACGCCTGCTTGCTGGTCCCCTTGCTCCACTCAGGAGGCAGCTCCAGCACCGCCATCACCAGGAAACTACAGTTTCCATCAGCCCCGGAAGGAAGGCCTAGCCAGTTTTCATGCCTCCTGCGGCTCCTGCCGCACTGGTGGCGCGCAGGCAAAGCCCAGGCCTGTCCGTGCCTCTCTTTCGCCCACAGTTTCCGGTACTGTATTGTGCTGCGTTGAGCCTGACACCGCGCCTGGCGCTCCCTCCTCAGCTCCACCTGCCCCAGGCTCCCAGAAGCTGACCATCCAGCTGGGCTGCCCCTAGCAGCCTGGTCCAACTACACCTGCCCCTGCAGTTTGGCTTTTTTCCCCTTTTCACCTCTCCCTACCTGCCGTGCTTGCTGGAGCCTCCCTGAACGGTCCCTTGTCCTGCTTCTCTGCTGGGCCCTCCCTTCTACTTCCGCAGACCTGCTGCTTCCCTGCGCCTCACCTCCTGCGTCGCTCCCCGTCACACCTGGTGTCTTCCCCTGCGGAGACCACCGCCCTCCCCCTCAGTGACCCCGCCCGCCATCCGACATGGAGACCACAGCACACCCACACAGTGGACATGCACAGTGGGCACGCCGGGCGCACACGCAGACCTCGTTCTGCACCAGGACCTTTGTTTCAGTTCGGATGAACTTAGAGCCTTGGACCCCGGACGCCAGCACAACAGCTGCGCCCAGGCCTCCCCCAGTAACACCGAAAGCCCCTTCTCCTGCCAGAACTGCCGCTCTACCTGCATCACAAGGGAAACAACTGGCACCACGTCCATCAGCCACACAACATCACTCACACTCAGCAGCAAGGCCGGCGCCAACACCTCCGGAGAGATCAACTGCCTGCTGATAAACGCACGCTCACTTGGAAAACATGCCACGGAAATATGGGACACCATCACCACCCACGCACCAGACACAGTCTTCATCAGAGGCCTGGCTGAACCCAGCATCAGCACCCGACATCGCCACAGCCACCCCAGCCAGATTCAAGATTGTGCGCCGAGATCACACCAATAGAAGCGGTGGCTTAGCCATAATCTACAAAGAGACCATCAAATGCGCAACCACCACAGAAAACACCACCGCCTTCGTGGAGCACCGCAACTTACAACTCCAAATAAATAGCAAGACCACAATCCGCGGCACCTCGCCTACAGACCTCCAGGACCCCACCCTCCCTTCCAAAACGCCATCACCGACTTCATTACTCCTATCACTATTGACTCGAATCTGTACATCTTCCCTAGGAGACCTTAGCTTTCACCTTGAGAACACCGACATCAACACAGCTGACCTCCTAGGAAGTATGGACACAGTCGGACTCAAGCAACTGGTCACCGAACCCACCCACATCGCAGGACACACTCTCGACCTGATCTTTGCAGCCAGTAACAGAGCAAAATACACTCACACTGAAGAGCTCACCTGGACTGACCACCACTGCGTCCACTTCATCTCGGAACCCTTCAACATCCCCGCCCCCAGCTAAACACAGCGCAGCTGGTCCAAGGTATCAGAACAACGCTGGACCAACGCCCTCAACTCCCACCTACCCACCACCACAGAGGATACAGAACAAGCAGTGGACAACTTCACAAATTGGATCACTGAAGCGCTGATGAAGTAGCCCCGAGGAAACCTACCTACCTCAAGTATCAAACACTACACCCCTACTGGTTCATGAAAGAACTAAAAACACAGAAACGCCAACTGCAGACAGACTGGAAGCAGGTGGCGCACCAGTTAACACCTTCTAGGACCAAATACACTTCAAGGCTGTCCTCAACCACTACCACCACCACCTGAAAAACACTAAGAAGACCACCATAGCTACCCACATCAATAACCGCTCCAACAACTCCAAGGAACTCTTCAACATAGTCAAAGAATTCACCACCCCTTCAGCAACAGAAGACAACATCACACCATCGCAAAATCTCTGCAACACCCTGGCGGATTGCTTCCAAACAAAATTAACACCATCTATGAGGACTTCGCACCTCAACCCCCTGCCACAGACAGCTTCAACTTCCTCACGCCGACTGACGCCAACCCACACCAACTCACCTTGTGGAACCCCCTCAACGAGAATTAAACTGATACCACCATGAGATCCATCCACTCCGGAGCCCCTGCAGACCTCTGTCCCCACAACTCTTTCAACCTCGGCAATCAACTCATCAGCAAAGAACTCATCAAGGTCCTTAACACCTCGATCACCACAGTCTACTTCCCCCAGAATTGGAAATACGCTGACGTGAAGCCTTTGCTGAAGAAGGCATCAGCGGACCCAGGAGAACTGAAGAAATACCGTCCCAACTCTCTGCTCCCCTTCCCAGCCAGGGTCATCGAGAAGGTAATCAACATCCAGCTGCCAAGACACATGGGGAACCACCGCCTCCTGGACCCCTCCCAATCCGGCTTCAGAGCAAACCACAGCAAAGAGACAGCTCTAGTCGCAGCCACAGATGACATCCGAATGCTGCTTGACCAGGGGGAAACAGTGGCCCTCATCCTCCTCGACCTCTCAGCAGCATTCAACGCTGTATCCCACCACAGGCTGATCAACAACCTCCATCAGATCAGAATGCAAGGATCGCATCATACCTCACAAGAACAATGCAAAAAATCATCCTCCCAACCTACTCCTCACTCCCTAAGAACATCACCTGCGGGGTAACTCAAGGCTCATCCCTCAGCCCAACCTTCTTCAAGACATACATGGCCCCCCCTGGCCAACATCGTCAAAAGCAACGGACTCAACATCATCTCCTATGCCGACGACAACCAGCTCATCCTCTAACAATCCAAGAACCATCAAAGACAAGTTCCAAAGATGCATGAAAGATGTTGCAGACTGTATGAACATCAACTGTCTCAAACTCAACATCGACAAGACAGAAGTACTCATCTACGAGAAAGGCAAGAACACACACTGGAGCAATGAATGGTGGCCCCCGGAGTTGGGTCCATCCCCGATACCCACCAAACACACCCGCAACCTCGGCATCATCCTCGACAGCCAGCTATCCATGAAGAAACAAGTCAGTGCTGTCTCCACGGCCTGCTCCCTCACGCTCCGTTGCTCAGCAAAGTGTTCAGATGGCTCCTGACCAACACCAGGCTCTCCAGTAGACTTTACTACGGCAACTCCCTTTACGTAGGAATAACAGCCCAACTCATCAAGAAGCTCCAGAGAATCCAGAACACAGTGGCTAGGCTCAACCTCGACCTCCCCAGACAGGCGCACATAACCCCTCACCTCAGAAAACTCCACTGGCTACCAGTCATGAAGAGATGCCCGTACAAGCTACTCACCCACGCATACAAGGAATTGCACAACGAAGGGCCTGCGTACCTCAACCAATGCGTGACCTTTCACCAGCCCATCAGAAAACTCAGATCTGGATTCCTCGCCCTAGCTGCCACCTGTTTCATCTGCTGGACAAACCGCAAAGGCCGCTCCTTCTCCCATCTGGCAGCCAAGACATGGAACGACCTCTCCCTGCATGCACCTCATAGCCTCATCATCGCTCCAGTGACTCAGGAAGGACCTCAAGACATGGATGTTCAACCGATAGGAGAACAGGCAGTTTATCAGACAGCGCTTCGAGACCCTCAGGGGGGGTGCAGCGCGCTCTACAAATCCGGATTGATTGATTGATGTGGAAAGTGAGAGTATGGCTGATGTGGTGAATTCGCTGGAAGGAGAATAAAATGTAAGAGGAATTGGGAGTGCAAACAATGGGTTGCCACTGTGGAAATAAAAACTCTATGCAAAGATGGCTTGGCGTGAGGAGTGATGCGTGGAATGGAGAAAGGGAATAGAATAAGCAGGGAGAAGAATACAGAGGTTTCTCCATTACAATCATTTAAACAGAGAAAACATTAAATTATTTATAGTAAGCAAATATTTGTTGTCCCTTTTAGAATCTAGTTTAAATACAGTAATTATGTTAGGGTAAGATTTTTAAAAATAAAAAACGATGTATTAAAATATGTACAATACAGTGAACACAAGTTATCCAAAATCATGTAACGAATATTACACCACATCTACTAATATTTAAATGCTTAATACACCAAATTCAAAAAATATATTCATAATGCAAAAAAGTGGACTTGTACTTAAAAAAGAAAACAAAAAAAAGACATGACAAACAGATTTGTATAAATAAGGGAAACAAAAAAATCTAATTTAATCAACGCTTAATACACGCGCCCGGTCCCTAACCCCAGTGGGGCAAGAGGATGCCTGGAGGGGAAAGAAAACCACAAGATATTCTGCTAGACTTTCCCAAGGGCAGCAATTCTAGATAGTAGGCACAATTAGGTTGACTGACTTCCATGTGGTCTCCACCACTTACTGCCTACGTTCATGAAGGAAGGAGACTGATTTCATCATTACTGGTATAATCGGCTCCATATGATACCGATCTGGTTTGCGCTTTGCTAGCATCTTGGGGAAAGAAAGATTGGGCTCCCTCCACCTCGGATCTGGTGTTTGATGAGGTATCATGGGGCAGTCCATACTTCGGAAACATCATTGAGGATTGCACATGCGCACATACTACTCTAGGCCCCGCAAAGGAGCAACACCCGTAACATAGGAATATTCAGCACCGCAGATCACCCTATATACGATTTTGGGGTGCAAACATTCAAATGTAGATTTACTGGGATAGTCTGCAAAACTACAGTGCGTCCGACCCTGCTATTATATAATTCTGATGGGTGGGTGGCGCCCACACAGGTAGCTCGCTCGGTACGCAAGAGATGGGAAAGAATGACCCTGTGCAAACTAAGCTCTTGTTTGACACCAGACGCAGCAGGAGGGCTTCCTCATTCGATAGAGCAGGGGCAGCACAACAATCCACAGTGAGTAATGAAGATCCAGATTTGAAAATGTTTATTCTTTATATGCGGAAGAGACTCACTTCAATAGATAATAAATTTGATTAGCATAGATCACGGGTGCACTAGATGACAACTACACTTAACAGAGACAAAGATACTATACTCGAAAAGGCCAGGGAGAAACAAATCTTGATGTCTTTCGATATTTCCTGATTTTACTCTAGAGGTCCAGGAAGCCAGACAAGAATATCTTACCTGTATGTGTAAATTGAGACAGGCAAGCATCTTGTATGTCATGCTCTGCCAGGCAAAATTGAAAAACATGCACAATAAACCTTATAGTTTCCAGACACTGTAGAGGGCTGGGCCCTTTGTGAAACAGATTCTTGCTGCAGCCAGAGAGGACTCTTCAGAGGCTTGCATATGCTGAAAGAGGAACAGAGCGATGTGGATAGAGGTTATGCCTTCACATTGATAAGATCAGGAACCACATGTGATAACCTATTGTCTGCTATATAGAATATTGGGTCTCTATTTATCATCATGGCGCCCCCAGAAGTTCTCTCCTTAACCAGCTTTGTTTGTTGTTTTGCTGCATGTGATGCTGTTATGCCACATTTGAGTTGTTGTGGGGGCCATGTAGGGACACTTTTCACTGGCTAGTTGGGGTGGCTAGCATGGGAGAGGATGTTGAGGGGGGTGCTACCAATAGGTGGAAGCCATTATATAAAATCATTTGTTGCTGGTGTATCGATACTTCTTAAAGGATGTGTCAGTTGGGACACGTAGCCTGGAGCAACATATTCCAATGGCAGGCTTAGATAATATGTACAGGCAAATATTTAGTTTTCCAACCAAGAACTTAAGAGGGCAAAAGAACCTCTGTAAGATCAGGCAAATCTTAGCATGCCTGGATTGCCATAAGACCGATGTGATGCCTTTTTCAAGAAACTCATGTTACCAAATGAGCTATATCCAAGGTTGCATCAGAGTGGTGCACTTACACGATATTTGCCAAATATTCCTCATATCCTAGGTACACTGCCATCCTGATAAAACAAGATATTTAGTTTAACATACTTCGACCAATTCAAAGTCGAACTAGAGTCTCACGAGGAGCACAGCCACAAAAGCAGATACGTACTCCCCATGGAAATACTTCTAGTAATACTGGTGTATATATATCTACACACACAAGTATTATTACACATGTGTGTGTATATATATATATATATATATATATATATATATATATATATATATATACACACACACACACACACACACACACACACAAGTATTAATGTAAGTATGTCCATGGGGAGTACGTATCTGCTTTTGTGGCTGTGCTCCTCCTGAGACTCTAGTTCGACTTTGAATTGGTCGTTGCTTATGCAGATATGTTGCTCCAGGCTACGTGTCCCGACTGGCACATCCTTTATGCAGTATCGATACACCAGCAACAAATGATTCTATATAATGGCTTCCTCCTATTGGTAGCACCCCCCTCAACATCCTCTCCTATGCTAGCCACCCCAACTAGCCAGTGAAAAGTGTCCCTACATGGCCCCCACAACAACTAAAATGTGGCATAACAGTATCACATGGCAGGGCAAAACTCTCAAGGACGTCATGTGGAAGCTGGAGGACTATGAGAACCGGCAACATCGGTACAATCTGAGGCTGCTTGGGGTGCCCGAGAACCTTGAGGGTAACGACACGAGGAAATATGTTGTAAATATGCTAAAAGAGTCCCTACCCGAACTGTCGTCTTGGGATTGGGATAAAGAAGTTCAAAGGGCTCATCGATTTCCATTAACTCCATCAAAATATGCTTCCGAAGCAAAAGTACTACCCCGTGCCATACTGATATACTTCGGCAACTTTTTACTTTGACAGGCTGTCTACGATCTAGCCAGACCCAACGCCAAGAGACAGTTTGAAGGATTTTCCTTTTTTGCCAAACCTGATTTTGCCCATGCGACGGTGGCGCGCAGATGGCGGCTTAGGCAATTAATGACTCCATTTCAAGCGGCAGGAGCTCTGGTATTTCTGCAAAACCCGGCCAGGCTCAAGGTGATCTATTAGGGTCAGAACTTTAGTTTTAATTCAGAAGTACAAGCTCAGAAGATGTTGGATGACATCACAACAGGGACTAGGGGTACTAAAACATGAAATTAGAGAGCAAATACAACAGTAGAGCAGTTCAAAGTTGATATTTAGTTCAACACGGGATAGAGGTATATTGTGGTGTAGCTGTAATAGTAGGAGGGAGAGAAGTGAGGTGGAAGGATTCAGACATCCTCACACAGGCTCATGGTTGAGCCTGGCTGCCTAGTTACTGGTGGGGGGAGGACGGGTGGGAGAGGCAGGGGGGGAGGGTTGTCAGACAGGTGATAAACAGGTTTATGACAGATTTACGTAATTCTGTAGAGACTAGAAACAGTGGTATAGTCATGTGTATAAAAAGAATAGTGATATCTGGTGGACAAAGTATGTGTATTGTTTTGACGGAGGGGCATCTGTGTCAGGAGTATGGTGCTTAATCGTATGGGGTATTGAAAGTAGTATCTACCAACATATGTGGCCTGAATGATGCAAACAAAAAGGCAAAATGTGGCTGTTGGGTTACAATCGATGGGTGCCAATATCATATGTCTCCAAGAGACACATATAGATGGTGCACAAATACATGTTTTGAACACACTGGGGTTTAGGGTGATAAGTGCAACAACACAAGGTGCTAGGGTTCGGGGGGTTGCGATTTTGGCCAAAGGAAGCAGGGATGTTGTTTAATCGAGCAAACTCTGACAAATTTGGCCGCTGGGCAATTACTGAATGTCAATATGGGGCTGGGCAGAAATTAACGCTCTGTACAGTATATGAAAGTTACTGTGATGATCCAGTCGTGCTGGAAGATATTTCAAGTAAACTTGCCCATTGGCCTCTTCCACTCATGGTTTGTCGTGATTTTAATATTAATCTACCCAGTGACTGGTCTATGGAGGAGGGTTGGCGATACGTGGGTAAGAAGCCTAAGGTATTTAGGGCGCTAAAAAATTGTGTCAGACTCATGGGTTAGTGGACAGCTGGCAAGTCGGAAAGTTAACAGATCCGATGTATACATATTTTTCTAACCCACACCTCACCCACGCCAGATTAGACTATGTGTTCATTTCTAACTCTTTAAAAATCAAAATGCCCAATAGATAAACTGCCACGTGTCTTGTCGGACCATAATCCATTAATATGTAGTCTAGAAGTAGAGATGGCCAACCCTAATACAAGGTCATGGACATTTGAGAGATCCGTGCTTTTAGATACAGGATACTGTACATATATGAGACAATGGATCCCAAGGTTTTTGCAAGATCATTTAGGGAGTACCACAATTGAAATAGTATGGGATGCCTTGAAGGCTGGAATTAGGGGTGAAACATTACGGTATTCCCTAAATCCTAATAAACAAGCCAGGCAATCTATGAAGATATTGCAGGACAAGCTGGGGGCGGCAGAAGGGGAATTGGTGAGGGCTGTTATAGCAAACAAGGATCTAAAGGCTCTACAGCGGCAGGTTTCAATTGCAAAGGCGGCTATCATCAATGTATTTACCGATAAAGCTGTGAATAAAGCTGTAGCCCAGAAAGAAATGGTCTATGAACTTAATAAGCAAATTGGTCACCAGCTGGCAGTGCGCACTAGACAGCAGACCTCTCTAAATCTAATCCGAGAGATTAATAACCCTGTGCTGGGCCAGATCATTAACCCAGAACTTATAAGGGAGGCCTCTGGGAGGTTCTATCATAATCTATATACAGCAAACGCGGGGAGTGGGCAGAGTGATAGTGAGGGTATTTAGATCACATACCATATAAAATATTTGAGGCAGAGGATCAGGAAGGTCTAGAATGTCCACCCGACCTGGAGGAAATATTATTGACTATTAAAGGTCTGGCAAAAGGGAAAGCGACATGAACAGACTGTATTCCGACTGAATTCTATGTCGTTTTTATGGATCAGTTGAAAAGCATCCTCACTGACATAATGGTGCATATATTCAATAGCAGGCAACCCCCGAGATCATAGTCAAGTGCAAAAATTTTAATTTTTCTGAAAAAAAAATAAATCACCAGAACAATTGGGATCATACCACCCTATCACACTCATCAATGGCGACTCAAAAATATACTCCAAATTGTTAGCTAATAGAATAGCACCTATTATACATAAAGTTATTTCTGAGCGTCAGCATGGATTTGTTCCGGGGAGATCTACCATAAACCATATTCAAATAGTCATCACACTGTTTGATATCACCAATGTTGTAGGAGACCCTATGGCTCTGGTTTTACTGGATGCTGAAAAAGCCTTCGATAGGGTCTCCTGGCAATATTTATGGGCTACCATGTCTAGGGTAGGAATAGGGGATGATTTTATCCAAGCAGTTCAAAGACTATATGTCGAACCAACAGCGGCTGTGATGGTAAATGGCATATTATCTAAAGCATTTCCAATATCCTGAGGTACGAGGCAGGGTTGCCCCTGCTCCCTGCTTTTATTGGCGATCTACATGGATCCATTTATTCGCAGATTAAAAGAGAATGCCCAAATACCAGCAATATGTTCACAGAATTATCCTACTAAGATCTTAGCCTATGCAGACGATATTGCTTTGGTAACGGCTGACCCAAACGCCTCCATATAGCCATAGAAGACGAGGCAGGACGTTTTGGACAAATCTCTGGTTATGCACTTAACCAAGATAAGACTCAGATTGTCCTTAACGACAAAGCAAAAATGACTGATACACGTGTAGTAGAAAAAGCTACATATTTAGGTATTTGTATATCGTCTAGGTTAGATAATGTGGTTAAGCTTAATATAGAACCCCTTATGGATACTATCCAAAAAGATCTCCAACACCTTAATAACCTACACCTATCTATTGTAGGAAGATGTAATGTTATTAAGATGCTATTTTTTCCAAAGATTTTATATCTGTTTCGGGCAGTATGTCTTGAATTCACGTCACAGTGGTTTAAAACACGCAGATATTCTCTAGATTTATCTGGGCTTATTCACGACCACGGCGTGCCTATAACTTTCTTACCCTATCTAGGGACAGGGGAGGGCTGGCACTCCCGAACCTAAAATTATACTACTGGGCCTCCATATTAACGTATAGCAGAGAGCTACTGTAGATTAAAAGGGACGACATACGGACAGATACAATTCCATCTATCTTTGAACTCGTGTTGGGGAGTGAGACTAGTGGCTGTCTGTGGCGTCAACTAATTGACAGCTACTACAAAAAAGTCAGATTTAAAACTCTTTTTAAAGCATGGAGTGCCATCAGGAGAGTGTTTGGGATTGGTAGATTATCTTTTTATGCTCCCTTAGTCGACAATTAATCTCCCGGAGATTTTTAGAGAATCTTGTATGAGGAAATGGAAGAGTGCCAGAACTGTGCAGATTGGCTGTTTTTCCCCCCCCCACAGGGTTTCGATCGTTTGAAGAACTGAAAAAAGATTTTAGCCTAGACTGGCGGGATTTTTTTAAGTACCTTCCGATTAGAGTAAAGAAATAATGAAAAGGAACATATAATCAAATACAGTACATTTATAGATTATAAACAATATCAAATTCATGCGATTTGAAACAAAATTAAAGTGCGGGGAGTCTTGAAATTTCTTTTCTTCATATAATCTTTATTTTCATTTCCAATCAGAAGCATAAAGCCCAGCCAACGCGTTTCGTCCAATAGATGGACTTCATCAGGGATGTGAATCAGATCACGAAGATCAGCAAATCAATCTACGAATGTGAAATCTTGAAAGCCAAGAATCTCGTGACGTCTTGTTAGTAATATATATCCAAGTTGGGAACAGCTCATGTAAATCACCAAACAAGTTTAGTGATCTACATAAATATGCATCGATATTCCAATCGCACCAATGTCTTCTGGATTTTCTAAGGATTATTGCCTTCTATCCATGCCATGGTCTTCAGATTAGAGATTTTCTGCTGGGGGGGAGGGGGGGGATAGGGTGCAATTTGAGAAAGTCAGAATTGTTGAAAGAGTACTTCAGGAAAAGCAAGCTCTTTTGGGGAGGTATACACTTATTAATGCAGCCCTGCCAGATGATTTGGATAAATATTCACAGAAATGGCAGGTGGAAGTAGGGATATCAAATGAGGCATTTATGTATGCATTTGAGATGTCACAAACTATTTTAATGTCTACCAGATTACAGGCACAATTCTTTAAAGCATGCTTCTTTTTGTATTACACCCCGGATAAAATTGCCAAGTGGGGGAGTGGTAAGGGAACATTCTGCCCGAGATGCACAATGTTTAATGCAGATAGTGTTCATATCTTTGAATCATGTAATGAGTTAAAAAGATTGAAGAAAGATATTGAAAAGTTTTTAACTGAAGTGTTAAAAACTGAAATAATACTGACCAATGATGTTATTTTATTAGGGGTTGCTGAATCCAATCGTGTAAGAATGGGACATGAACTGATTTTTATTGCTATAGCAGCTTTAAGAATGTGTATTACATCAGCCTGGTTGGACCATAACGCACCAACGTTCCAGCAATGGCTAATCTAGAAATGGCCATTTATAAACGAAACGGTAGTAAGTTGCGTAGAAGAGGTTTGAAAATTTGGTCTCCCTTACTTGTGTGTATTCAAACCCAAAGAGGCGAATAATTGGTGGTTGGGGGGGGGGGGATTTTTACCCCACTGCGAGGATAGTAAGAATGTTCATGATGGACTGTATAGAACCATATTGTGTGTTTGTTCTTTCATATTGTATCAGGGAAAGATATTGCACATGTCACTTTGATTCGTATTTGATAAAGCTAACGCACAAGTTACTAACGTGTAACGATATATCTGTAAGAGACAGTAGTTAGTGACAGATTCCTTACCTTAGAATATCCCCAGGCGTCAGGCTGGATCCGGAAGGTTTTGCATAGCAGTACCCCTGCGCGTCGGTAGGCAGCGTCGTGCGGCTCCACGTCCGTCGTCGGCGTCGTTATCGCCGGGATGACGTCGCGGCCAGTACTTAGACGCTGCCTACGCGCTGGCGTCAGTTCTGTACACGACTTTCCGCGCCAGAAACGCAGAGCCATGCAAGAAACTGACACTGGTGTCTGAAAACTAGGGCCCTGAAAGGGATGTCATTAACCCTAGAAATCAGTTCGCAGCACGGGGAGGATAGGTGGGGCGGTAAGGAATCTGTCACTAACTACTGTCTCTTACAGATATATCGTTACACAAGTTAGTAACTTGTGCATCTGAAAGAGACACGTTAGAGACAGATTCCTTACCTTAGAATAGATACCCCAGCAATACCAACCCCGGTGGTGGGTCTGCGAACAAAGATCAGACGAGGAAGTCTCGGAGGACAGAACGGCCAAAGAAGCCGTCTCTCCGGACTTGGCTGTCAAGGCAGTAATGCTTGGTAAACGTGTGCAGCGAGGCCCACGTAGCTGCCTGACAAATGTCCTGCAATGGGACACCACGTCCCAAAGCCGTGGTGGCGGCCGTCGCCCTGGTGGAATGGGCACGTAGCCCAACAGGGGGCTCCTTCTTAGCCAAAGAATAGCAGGCCTTGATACACAAGACGACCCAGCGGGAGATGGTCCGCTTGTGTACCGCCCGATCTTTTTTGGCACCCACGTAGCCAACAAAGAGCTGGTCGTCCACCCGGAACTGCTGCGTGCGGTTTGGATAAAATGAAATCGCACGTTTTGGGTCCAGACGGTGGAGCCTCTCTTCCTCTCTAGAAGGATGCGGAGGCGGAAAGAAGGTGGGCAAAGTGATGGCCTGCCCAATGTGAAAAGCAGTAACCACCTTTGGCAAGAAGGACGGACGCGTCCTAAGAACAACCTTGTCTGGATGGACAGACAGAAAGGGGGGCTTGCAAGAAAGAGCCTGGAGCTCACTCACCCGCCGAGCGGAGGTGATGGCCACCAGAAAGGCTGTCTTCAGAGTGAGAAGACGAAGAGGACAGTTATGTAGAGGCTCAAAGGGAGCGCACATTAAAAAGGTAAAAACCAAGTTTAAGTACCACTGAGGCATTACAAACGGAACAGGAGGGAAGAGGTGTGTAATGCCTTTAAGAAACCTGTTAACAACAGGGGACTTGAAAAGGGAGGGCTGATCAGGAAGCCTGAGGAAGGCCGAGATTGCACAAAGATAGCCCTTGATGGTACCCAGGGCAGAACCCTGTTGGGCCAGAGAAAGAAGGAACAGAAGAACCTCAGAAAGAGGGGCAGAAAGGGGATTCACAGCCTTTGCTGTGCACCATGCCACAAACTTGTTCCACCTGCAGGCGTATACCACCTTAGTGGAGGGACGCCTGGCTGCCAGAATCACATCACAAACTTCAGGAGGCAAGTCGAAAGGAATCAACTGCCGCCGCTCAATCTCCACGCAAGGAGGTGGAGACTGGACAGGTTCGGGTGGAGGACCGTCCCCTGCTGCTGCGACAGAAGATCCTCCCGAAGAGGCAGACGGATCGGGGGATCGATGCTCATACTGAGTAGCTCGGGATACCAAACTCTTCGAGCCCAGTCCGGAGCCACAAGAATGACTTGGGCCCGGTCGCGCCGAATCTTCTTCAACACTCTGGGTAGAAGTGGTATAGGCGGAAAGGCGTACAACAGACCGCAACTCCACTCGCGATGAAAAGCGTCGCCGAGCGAGTGCCGCCTTGGAAATGCCAACGCGCAGAACTGATGACATTGCGCGTTCTCTTCGGTGGCGAATAGATCTAACCAAGGCTCTCCCCACTGCAGAAAGAGTCCTTGCGCCACCTCTGAGTGAAAACGCCATTCGTGATCCATCATGCACCTGCGGCTGAGTTCGTCCGCCCTGGCGTTCAGGGAACCTGCCAGGTGTTGAACCATCAGGAACATGCCCTGATGTTCCAGCCATGTCCAGAGGCGCAGAGCCTCCTGACAAAGGGTCCACGACCCCACCCCGCCTTGTTTGTTGCAGTACCACATGGCGGTGGTGTTGTCTGTGAACACCTGCACTACCTTCCCCTTGACAGAGGGAAGGAATGCCTTGAGTGCAAGTCGGAACGACCGGAGCTCCAGAAGGTTGATATGGAGCCGGGACTCCGCCGGAGACCAGAGGCCTCTGATCTCCGCCTCTCCCATGTGACCACCCCATCCCAGAAGGGACGCGTCCGTCACAACTGTGTGCTCTGGCTGGGGAAGGGAGAGGGATCTGCCCATGACCCATTGCCGGTTCGAGAGCCACCACTGCAACTGCCTTGCAGTTCCCTCCGAGATCTGGACGTAATCGGGCAGGTTCCCCTGATGCTGCGCCCACTGGAACTTCAGGTCCCACTGCAGAGCCCGCATATGCCATCTGGCATGATCGACCAGCAGGATGCAGGAGGCCATGAGGCCCAGCAGCCTCAGGGTCATCCGTACCGAAACCCAGGATAGAGGCTGAAAGATCGGAATTATAGCCTGAATATCCTGGACTCGCCGTTCGGGAGGATAGGCCCGAAACTGCGTTGTGTCCAGAACTGCTCCGATGAAAAGGAGCTCTGTGGAGAAGGAATCAGGTGCGACTTCGGCACATTGATGGAGAACCCCAGCGAGTGCAGGAGTTCGGCCGTAGTCTGGAGGTAGGAGACGACTGCCTGGGACGAGCCCGCCTTCAACAACCAGTCGTCGAGGTAGGAGAAGACTGGAACCCCTGCCCGGCGCAGATGAGCTGAGACCACCGCCATCACTTTCGTGAACACCCGAGGGGCGCTGGTAAGGCCAAAGGGGAGCACAGTGAACTGAAAATGCTCGAGGCCTACCGTGAACCGCAGGTAACGCCGGTGGGCCGGCAGGACGGGGATGTGAAAATATGCGTCCTGCAAGTCCAACGCTACCATCCAGTCTCCAGGATCGAGGGCAGTCAAGACCTGAGCTAGGGTGAGCATCTTGAACTTCTCCTTCCGGAGGAAGCGATTGACGTTCCGGAGGTCCAAGATAGGACGCATGTCCTCCTTGTCCTTTTTGGGCACCAGAAAGTAGTGGGAGTAACAACCACGCCCTACTTCTGGGGTCGGAACGCGCTTGATGGCCCCCTTGGCCAAGAGGGCCGCAACTTCGTTTTGAAGAAGCACCAAATGATCCCCCGACATGCGGTGCCATGGCTGGGGGGGTAGTCTCGAAGGGGAGGGAGTAGCCCCTTCGGACAATGTCCAAGACCCACTTGTCCGATGTGATGGCACGCCAGTGGTGAAGGTGATGGCGGACCCTGCCCCCTACTGGCGTGCTGTGGACCTGAAAGGATGGACTAGGAGGGCTTGGAGGCCGCGGACGGGGCGGAGGTGGTAGCCTGACCCGCACGCTGGTTACCCGACACGCCTCGGCGGGAGCCACGTCCTCGGCCACGCGAAGGCGCTTGCTGCGCGGGCCGGTGGCTGGGCAATGGACGTGACTGGGCGCCCCTTCCGTGGCCACGAAAGGGGCGAAAAGCAGACTGCTGCAGAGGGCGCGAGGCGGAGAGGCCCAAGGACTTGGCCGTAGCCTGCGAGTCCTTAAAACGCTCCAGCGCGCTGTCTGCCTTATTGCCAAAAAGGCGGATGCCATCGAAGGGCATGTCCATAAGGGTGTTTTGGACATCGCCCGAGAAACCAGTGGTCCTCAGCCAGGCATGACGGCGAAGCGCCACTGTCGTAGCAAGCGATCTGCCCAGCGAGTCAGCTGTGTCTAGGCCAGATCGTATTGTTAACTTCGCCGCGTCTCTCCCGTCTGCAATAACACGGGTGAGTAGTGTCTTGACCCCCTCAGGACACTTAGGCAGCACTTGCGCCACCGAATCCCACAGAGAGTGGGAATAACGGCCCAAAAGGCAAGCGGTGTTCACGGACCGCAAGCCAGCACTGGAGGAAGAAAAAACCTTCTTCCCAAATTGGTCCAGTTTTTTGGATTCCCTGTCCGGCGGAGCTGTAGGGAAGGTGCTTTGAGAAGTAGAGGCTTGGACAACCAAGCTCTCGGGGGTGGGGTGTTGGGAGAGGAACAAGGGGTCACCCGGGGCCGGGTGATGGCGTCGGGCCACGTTCCTGTCCACAGGAGCCCCTGTGGTGGGCCTGGACCAGGTGCCCAAAAGAACGTCAGAAAGTGCGTCGTTGAACGGCAGCAGTGGCTCCGAGGAGGTAGCCGCCGGCTGAAGCACTTCCGTCAGGAGGTTAGTCCTGACAGCCACTGTAGGGAGCTCGAGGCGCGCGGCCGTCCTACGCAACACCGTTGCATAACTTGCTCCCTCCTCCGTAGCCACGGAAGGAGGAGACAGCATGCCATGGTCTGGAGAGGTGTCCAGGCCACTGGCATCACCCAATTCCTCTGCCCAGTCCTGATAAGGCTCACATTGGGCTATGAGAGGGTCTTCCGACACCTCCCAGTCCTCCCCGTCCTCCAAAACAGGAGAAAAGTAAGGAGGGCGGACATGAGGGAAGAAAAGTCCCATCGGCGTCGGAATCGGCGTCGGCCGACGTCGATCCGGCTCCGTGTCCGGTGCCGGGGAGAACCTGGGGACGGCGTCGTCCGGGACCTCGGACGGCGCCGGGAGTGGTACCGGGGAGGTCGGCGCCGGTGGAGGTTTTGTCAGGTCAACCGGCGTCGACCAGGATCCAGGCCTGGATCCGAGGGGGTCCTGCGGCGCCGGAGCCGCCGGAGACACGGGGCCGGAGCCGCCGGTGGTGCCGAAGGAGGACCACCACTGGGGCCCACGGGGCCCGAAGGCGCACCGGGGTAACCCTTAGGCCCGAAGATGCGAGCCATGGCCGACAAGAAGTTCTGGATGTCGGCCGGAGTCGACGTCGGACCCGGAACAGGCGGGTAGGCCGACGCCGGCTCAACGGGTACTCCCGGAGCCGCGGGGGCGGTACCAACAGTACCCTCAGCCGAGTCGTGAGACCGGCGAGGAGAGGTCTTAGAGCGACGCTTCTTAGACCTCTTGTGCTTCGCCTTACCTGAAGGCGAAGACTTCGACCCCGATGACCGACGACGGCTCCGCGACCGGCCCCTCGACCTCTCCCGGGACCTCGATTGGCACGGAGCAGAGTGCCGGGCCTCGAGAAGCTTTCGAGACCGCTCTCGCAAAGCCTTCTGGGCGAGGGACCGACACTCGGGGCACGACGTGGGGTCGTGGCCGCGCCCCAGGCAGAAGAGAGACTCGCGGTGTGGATCCGTAATCGACATCATGCGATTACAGACCTCGCATGGCTTGAAGCCGGGCATCCCTACTGACACCTTGGAGTCGAAACGACTCGAAAACTTGGACAAAAAAGTCTCAAAAATACTCAGTCAAAAAATGACTGGGGCACTGCTCAATCCGGATCTGCGCTTACTGGCGCGGAAAAAGAAAGAACTGACGCCAGCGCGCATGGGTGGCGTCTAAGTACTGGCCGCGACGTCATCCCGGCGATCACGACGCCGACGACGGACGCGGAGCCGCACGACGCCGCCTACCGACGCGCAGGGGTACTGCTACGCAAAACTTTCCGGATCCAGCCGGACGCCTTGGGATATTCTATGGTAAGAAATCTGTCACTAACGTGTCTCTTACAGATATATGGTATTTTATGTAAGAATGTAATGAACTTGATTGATTATACCGGTCTGATGCGGGGAGGGTGGGGGGTGGGGATTATAATTGGAAAATAAATAAAGATTGTTTGAAAAATTACATTAAAAAAAAGTGGTCTGAACTGCCTCTGAAAACCCAGAGATGCCCAACCAGGTACGAAGACTGAGTGCTACTGAAGATGCCATAGCCCAACCTACAGAATGAGTGCTGTCCATCCCACAGCCAAAAATCAGTTTAGTTGCCTGTTGGCCATCTCCTACTAATGGGACAAGAACGTTCCGTGTCTCTTCTGGAAGGGAGGGCAGTAGGCGCTCCAATGAATCCCATAATGTATGGGAGAAGCGTCCAAGGACACAAGAAGTATTGAGAAGCTGTAGCGAAGAACTAGTGGAGGCGAAAATATTGCTGCCACAGGTATCTAATTTCCTGGCCTTTCTTTCTGGGGGTCAGCAGGGAACGTATCAATATTTTGGGTGGCCAAGGCAGCCTGAATCAAAAAACTATGAGTCGGATGCCTAAGGAGACCAGTTGGCTCTCCAGGGGCCAGCCGGTGTCTGTAAGAAACAGAGCAATCCACAGGGGTCCCCGTTTCGAGCTTAACCCAAGCCCCAAACAGAATATCAAAAAGAGCGTCACTATAAGGAAGCACCAGCACTACCCGATTGGCCCAGATACTGGACTCCAAGTAACGGATCTGTCGCCACTTCCACAGAGGGAGGCAGAAACTCGCCTAAGCATATCCGCTAGAGAAGAGCCCACCTCTGTAGCCAAAGCAGGAGGTGACAGGAGGCCCGAGACTGGGAAAGACTCCAAACCAATAGCTTACCCCAAGTCATCCAACCAACTAGACTTCATAGGAGGTTGAATCGTGCCAGATATTGGCTGGAAAAACTCAGAACCCTCTCCATTACCCCCCTCATGTTCCTCAGCAGGAGAAACAGGAGGAAGGACTTCAAAAACAGGCAGCTCCACTGACGCTGCATTTGGTGCCGCATCTCAGCGCTAGAGTGGAAAGAAGATGGAGCAGCGCCGTCCTTGAAGTCAGCAGGCCGGACCTCGACGCAGTTGCCGGAGTCGAAGAACCAGACCCCGACACTGAAGGTGGTAACCCCTAAGGGCTGCGCAATGGCGTAGAAACAGATTTAGAAAACAGTAACTGGACAGATGCCGAGGGCGATCCTGCCGGGCTCCAGGGGAAGGTGAAGACCCAAGGAGATTATGGAGAGAGTTGTAATATTCATTCATTTGGGCCACAGTCGCCCGGCTCCCGGGTAGGCTGGAAGGCTCGGGGTAGACTCATGCACAGAGTCTTCTGCCGAAAGATCGGGAGCAGGCCTTCTGTAGTGAAGTCGGTAAACGCTGCGATCTCGAACGCCTGCTTAGCTTACCTTTGGACGTCAATGGAGAGTGATGCTCACGAGAACGACTCCTGGATCAGACCCGCAGCCGGTCCTTGGAGCACAAAGGGGATCGAAGCTGATGGGACGTCTTAGAAGACTGAGATAACTGCGCCGCTAGAAGCTTCAGCCGACGTTCCTTCAGCGCCTTCGGTCGAACCCGTTGACACTTCTCGGAGTCATGGTGCTCACCTAAGCACCACATACAAATAGAGTGAGGGTCCGTGTCTGACATTTGTCGTCCACAGGACCAAAAAGGCTTGAACCCCGAGGACATATGAAAGGCACACTGTTTCGTTGGACAAAATCGTTGAAGTAGGCTGAAAAATGGCCTTAAGGACCGCTGATCTGATCTGCTTTGTAATTGCGGAAAAGAAGAAACGGATGTCAGAGGAGGGCTTATACAGACTCAGTCAACGTCACATCCAGAAGATAACGTTGCTACGGAGTCGCTCGACGCCCTCTACCGACACGCAGAGGTACTGCTGTATGAAAATGTCCGGATCCAGTCTGGCACCTGGGGAGAATTCTAAGATAAGGACTCTGCGGCTAGATGTCTCTATCAGATATATGTTTCAGAAGATGGGAAAGCACATTTTTTTGTAATTCTTAAGTGAGACAAAAAAAACTTTAAGACGATCAAAACAAATAAAAATACTTTACCTTGTGATATGCAAATAAAAACTATTTGGTGAGACCAGAGTTGCACAAATTACCGTTTGCACGCTATAAAGTGATCAGTGGACCTGCATGTAATTGGGGAAGGTTGGGGCCATTTCAAAGGAAAATGTCTGTCTGTACATGACAGTGTGCTACCACCTCATGCTTTAGTGATAGATTTATTAAAAGTAAGAGTAGAGTTTTTAAATATTAGCTGAGAATCATTCCCACCCCTGATGACAATGCTATTAGGGATGTCAGAGGCAGCTCCGAGGTTATATGTACCTATATGTGAGCTAGGTTTTTGTTATACATGGAGCAAAAGTTTAGTCTATTAAATTAAACAACAGTGTTTTTTGTATAGCCGACATGCTGAAATCACATGTTTGAAGGTGCTCTTGTATATGATAATGAAGGAAAAGGCAGCTTGGTGAAATTAAATATTTGCCTAGAATCACACAATGACATGTGTTTATGGGTCAAGTGCATTACGGTTAGATCGAGTAAATCGTTAAAGTCACTAGACCTGCAGGTCTGGTAAAATATTTCAGATTTTTCGAGGCCTGCACCTGCTGGCACCTAAACATCTGCAGATATTCAATAAGGCAATGACAACAGGCATTCTCACCCCCCATGACTAAGGGAGATCTTGTGCACTGCTTTACTGAAACAAGGCAAACCATCTGAGCAGTCTGAGTCATATAGGCCGGTATATCTTATCAACCTAGATGCAAAGATCTTTGTAAAAATGTCAGCGAACATATTAATACTCTTACTCCTTGACCTGGTCCTACCAGACAAATCAGAGTTTATGCCAGTAGTTCGGCCACTCATAATCCGAGTACTCTGTTCTAATGCACCAGTTAAACCCAGATATTCGAACTTCAACACTGACCGAAAGCCAAGTCATGTGGATTCACCCTGGAAAACAACCTCACCTCAAATATTACATTATTAAATAAACAAAGATGCTCTGGTACCAGCACTCTCTTCTAAAGAAAGTGAAGCTGTTTCTTCCAGAAAGTGACTTTAAAACTGCTGTTGAAGCGCTTGTCCTTTTGCATCTGGATTGTGGCAGCACCCTGCTCCATGATCTCCCAGACTCTACACTGGCACCCTAATGCGAAATCCTATATGCAACAGCAGGCATCCTCCAGGTTCAAGTAGAAATATCATCACATTACCCCCATGCTGATGAAACGCCATTAGCCCTTTTTGCCGGCCCGCAAATTCAGCTGCATCATTTAGAATGACTTCACAACATGCACCCACGCTTTTTTTGCAGACAATCTCACAATCTCTGGTGGTTTTCTGCACACTCGCAGACAGTTCACAATCAAACCGCAAACTAAAAAGTGTCAAAAAGAAATAGATAACAAGGGAGCAAGCCCTTTCCATCTATGCACCCACAATCTGGAACCTCATCCCTGCATCCATCAGGACCGTCTCAATGCTGGACCAATTTAAAAAAAAAGAGGAAGATTCACCTCTTTAAAGAATACTCAGGCCATTAATCATCCATAACCCGGCTACCTCTCCTATAACTCACTGTCTGACACTATACCGGGAGGCACTGCCTACTGACTAGGTTCACACTATAGATTTATGATATACATACGTACATAACTTCTACATTTGAACCATTCATTATCTAAATAAATTGCAGGACTACACACTACGTCTCAGTAAGTACCAAATAATGAACTTTTTAGAACTCTGAAGTTTTTGCCCCACACCATGAATACCTCCACATTACCCTACATAGATGAAAAGCCTCTACAAGGAAAGGAATGACCTGCCATTGGGTCCAATTTACATTGTACTAGAACTTATTCTAACCTATCTTGGAACAAAAAAATTAGATGGGCATATCTTAAATGCTTATGATAGTTATCTGCAAATAATAAACGTTTCTAAAGGACACCAAACAGCAGCTTTTAAGGAATATTAGGATTGAGGTTAGAATTAGCATTATTTTTGGTGTTATTTTGGGATAGCAGATAAGGATCTAATTAGGCTGATCAATACTGTACAATATAGTCACCTTATGGTTTAGTTTTACGGTTACATTCTATGTATGATGAATGAGGTCAAAACAAAGGTCACTTCAATTGTAAAAGAAGGGGGTTTGAGGCAATGGCATGTTGAAATGAAGAGGCAAAACTAAATCGTAGAAAGAACTAATAAAGAAATAAATTAAGGTATACAGTCATAATGGTGATCGAAGTAACAACATATATCAACTGTTGGCATGTTGATATGTGGTTTGAAGCCCTCATGATGTCCTCTACCATTCTTACCGATCAACAGAGCTCTTCCTGTGGTTGCAACTATCTTGTCATTAGGTTCAATAGAGACTATGCTCCCATGAGGTCAATGCCAAGTCACTGGTGGGTGGTTGAACATTGTGTCCTATTCTTGAGCTTTAGGATACCCCCGTAGTCTGTTAAATTCTTACCATTGTGGGATAACTATTACAATCCTTTCAACACTGAAACCCTCTGGACATGGCCTGCTGTCTCTGAAAACCCAGGATTTAACAGGAAAACAAGTGAGCAATCTCAGAAGGACCTTACTCAGACATCAGCGATGATTAATGCTAAAACAGATCAGACCACCTCCAAAAGCTACTTTTCAGTGCAGGGGCTGGTACAGAGGAAAATAGGAATTTAGAATTCTATGTCAGAACCAGAGGCGAGGATTATGCTTATAATCTTTTACTTCGCTGATTAAAAGTTTTGAACAGCAGTCATTACATTAGCTTTGGTTAAAAAAACTAACTTTCCCAAAAGACTTTGGGGCATAACCACAACAACCAATCATAGCAAAGGCAGTCCCAATAAAGTCCATCTTCAATTTCCATGGTGCCTCTTTTCTTTGCTGCTCAGCAGCAACAGATAAGTTATTCTCCCTTTTCTTTGGGTTTTTGGCATTTCACTGTGCTGTATTTTCTTGTGTTACGCGAGTTGTTGAGGTTTGTTTATTAGCATCGTATTTCAATTATTCCGATTTGCCTTTGCAGATTCTCTTTTCCCCTTGTTGGCTATGGAAACGCTACTCGCTCCTTATGTGGCGGTGTGGTTTCGGGAAGCAGAGAACCGAAGTGTAGTTCGCCCAGTCTCTAGGTGGATCTGTGACACGCATCCTAGAGAGGTTTTCCCTCAGTCTCCGCGGCACGCATCTCAAGTTCTTACCCAGAGGTTCAGAGACACACCCCGCATTGGTTTTGTCAGGTTCCCCAGCAGCCTGGAGACTGACACCCCAGCAGGGTCGGTATTCCCTGGATTTGGCCGCATTGGCTCTGTGGATGCCTCGTTTAAGACCGTAAGGATAAGTTACTTACCTGTAATCCTAGTTCTCTTCCAGGGGTATCCTCATCAAAGTCATAAGCACTGAATATTCCCGCCCATGTGCGGGGACCCCGGAAATAATAAAAATTATATATGATAAACATATATACAGCTCTATATATATATATATATATATATATACATATATCATTTTTTCTCATAGCAATGCAGCCCCCATCTAGGAGGCTAAACAATGTAATAACGCATAAACTGCTTTTACAAACACATAATATATGTATAAAAACACAGGAGGGCAAGTAGCACTTGAACTCTGTTTTTAATGAGTAAACCTCATGAAAAAAACTGCAAATAAAGCAGACATTGTTAGCCTACAGGCTGCATTGTAAACCAATAGCATAGAAAATGAAAGCATTTTCATACAAAACTGGCACCGTGCCTTTAAGGCAGCCATGACCCCTAGCTTCCCATCATGCCTCAGTGGTGACAGTTAGGTCAGTTGTTCTTTGCGTAACCCTGAAGGTCAGGGCACAAAGATATCCTTTTTAACAATGAAGAAAAATCTCATTTGCCTGGGGAGGCGGGTGGGTTGCTTATGACTTTGATGAGGATACTCCTGGAAGAGAACTAGGATTACAGGTAAGTAACTTATCCTTCTCTTCCATGGGATTCTCATCAATATAGAGAAAAGCACTGAATAGAATAGCAAGCCCATCTTCCACCTGCAGGCAAATGAGAGTGAATGACCCAACATACAACAGCCGCAATCAGCTGCTGAACAGATTCCTTAAGGAGGCCTGGCCTACTTGGGTGTCTGCTCTGGTTTCCGAATCTAGACAATAGTGCCTCGTAAATGTATGGACGGACCTCCAAGTTGCCGCCTTACAGATTTCAGAGATAGGCACGTTATGAAGAAAAGCAGTCGTAGCCGCTTTTACTCTCGTGGAATGCGCCTTGGGAGTAGGCCCAAGGGGCCTTTGCGCTAATTGATAAGCTAACTTGATGCACGAAACTATCCATCTGGAGATGGACCGTTTTGAAGCTGGAAAACCTGTTCTGATCGACCCATAGTTAAATAGTTGATCAGATTTTCTCATGGACTTGGACCTATCCAGATAGAATTTTAAAACTCTTTTTAGGTCAAGCGAGTGTAAAGCCCTCTCAGCTGGAGTGGAGGGATTAGGGAAAAAGGTGGGCAGAGAGATGGTCTGATTCACATGGAAATCTGACACCACCTTGGGAAGGAAGGAGGGAGGGATGAGTCCTCAATACGACCCTATTAAGATGGAAAACAGTATAAGGTTCCTTAGAGCAGAGGGCCTGTATTTCGCTCACTCTGCGAGCTGACATGATCGCTACCAAGAAAACCGCCTTTCAAGTGAGGTGTTGCAAGGTTGCTTTGTGGATGGGTTCGAAAGGTGGACCCATCAACTTTGATAGCACCAGGTTCAGCTCCCTGGGTGGTGAAGGAGGCCGGACCGGGGGGTAGACCTTTTTCAGACCCTGTAAGAAGTCTTTCACAACCTGTAACTGAAAGAAAGAAGGCTGAGAAGGCGAGCGCCTATATGCAGTGATAGCTGCTAAGGGCACCTTAATGGAAGGAAACTTCAAGCCCGCTTTAGACAGGTAAAGCAGGTATGGTAGAATAACCTCCTCCTGCCCTTTGGTTGGGTTACAATTGTTTTGAACACACCACATATAAAAACGTTTCCACTTGCACGCATACGAGTGTCTAGTGGAAGGCCTTCTTGCTTCTTTTAAGATGGACATGCAGTCTTGTGGTAGTCCTAAATGGCCAAACTGGAGGACCTCAGGAGCCATGCTGCCAAGTTCAGTGAGGGAAGGTTGGGGTGATGAATCCTCCCGATCATCTTGGACAGCAGGTCCGGTCTGCACGGCAGCCTCCTGTGAGGGCATTCTGACATGTGCAGAAGGTCCGGGTACCACCATTGTCTCGGCCAGTCCGGGGCAATCAGGATCATTCTTGTGTGCGAATGAGACAGCTTGGTCACCACCTTCGGGATGAGAGGAAGGGGTGGAAAGGCGAACACAAATGCCCCTGACCAGTCTATCAAAAGGGCATTTCCCTTCGACCCTGGCCGGAAGAACCTTGAGGCGAAGTCTCTGCATTTTGTATTTTCGTCGTCCACGAAGAGATCGATGCTGGGACGCCCCCAAGCCTGGAAGATGCCTTCGACGACCTCGTCATTTAGAACCCAGTCTTGTCCGTCTTCGAAGTGTCGACTGAGAGCATCCGCTCTCGCATTCTGTTCTCCCGGCAGGTGTACCGCTGTGATTGATATGTTCCGGGCCAGGAGCCAATGCCGGAGAGCTTGAGCTTCCAGCGACAATGTGCGTGAGCGAGTTCCCCCCTGTTTGTTCAGGTTGTACATGGTGGTGGTATTGTCCGTCTGTACTAGGATTGAACTTGCCTGAATCGAAGGGAGGAAAGCCTTGAGGGCCAGGTGAACTGCTCTCAGTTCCAGCATGTTTATATGATGTGACCGCTCTTTCAATGACCATTGACCTTGCATCTGGAGAGACCCCATGTGGGCTCCCCAGCCCTGGAGGGAGGCGTCCGTGATCAGTGTTTGAGAGGGAGGTGCTTGATGAAAAGGTATCCCTACTTGCTTATTCTCCTTCATCCACCATGAGACAGATGCTCTTGCTGCGTTTGAGAGACTTATTTTGTCGTCCCAGCAAGCGGTTTGCTGGTCTCACTTGTCCTCCAGATCCTGCTGTAGAGGACGCATTCGCAGCCTGGCATTGGAGACCAGGAAGATGCAGGATGCCATCGACCCTAACAGGGAGGCAATCCGACGAACTGACAGTATTCTGTTGTCTAGAACAAGTTTGCATTTCTGTATGATGGAAAATTGTCTCTCCTCCAAAGGAAATACTTTTCCTACCTCGGAGTCTACCAGAGCTCCTAGATAATGTATTCTCTGTGTGGGTTGTAGCGTCGATTTGTCGAAGTTCACATGAAGGCCCAGCTGGTGACAAATCTCTAGGCATTGTAGGAAATCATTCCTCACGCTGTGGGGGAAGAGGGACCCTTCAGCAGCCAGTCGTCCAGGTACGGGTACACGAAGATGCCTCTGCGGCGTAGTGCGGCTGCCACCATTGCCATGCACTTCGTGAACACTCGGGGAGCTGACTTCAACCCGAAGGGTAGCACTTTGAACTGGTAGTGTGAAGATCACACCAGGAATCTCAGATATTGTCTGTGATGTTGACTGACCGGAACGTGAAAGTAGGCATCTTGCAGATCCAGCGAACACATCTAATTTCCCTGCCTGAGATGTGGATATATTTGATGGAGAGCCAACATGCGAAACTTCTCCTTCTTGATTGACTTGTTGAGCGTTCGCAGGTCTAGAATGGGTCTGTATTCTGCTTTTCGACCCTTCTTCTTTACTAAGAAGTATCTTGAGTAAACCCCTCTCCCTCTGAGATATTGGCACCTTCTCGATGACTGATTTCCGCAGAAGGGTGGTAACTTCGTTTTGCAATATCTTCATTTGATGGCCCGATGATGGAACCGGAGGGATTGAGGGAGGATGGCGTACCCATTCTGCAGCGTAGCTAACACCCACTGGTCCTTTGGGATAGCTCGCCACTCTTCGAGATGATTTGCAATACTTCCCCCCCACTGGAGTGGTGAACGGCGACGGGGTAAGTGGGCACTCATTGTTTGGTCTGCGTCTTGGTGGAGGTGTTAGACTGACGCTGGTTCCCTCTTCCACTGGAAGAGCGCCTGCCTTGGTATTGGGACCTTTGCTGTCCCTGCTGATCCAGGTTTTTCTGCCAATGAGGGGTTTGAACCCTCTGTTGGGAGGATCGTCGAATCGTTTGCCTGAATCGTTTGCGGAACTCTTTCTTCTTCTCTAGACCCACGGCCTTTAGTGTGTCTAGCTCTGTCTTCATCCGGGACATTTCTTCATCCGTGTGTGCACCGAACAAAGATGAGCCGGAGAAGGGGAGATTGAGGATCCGAGACTGTGCCTCTGGTTTGAGCGCTGTGAGTCGGAGCCAGGAGGTTCTTCTAGCGCATATCGCATGCGCATAGGCATGAGCCGAAAGAGTAGCTCCATCAGCTGCGGCGCTGATAACTTGGTTAGTCACCAAGCTGCCTTCATGCACGATCTCCTCAAAATCCTTGTGATCTTCTTTTGGTAACTTTTCCGTGAATCTTTGCAGGGAGTCCCACAGAGACCTGTCATACCGGCCCAGGAGAGCCGCCGCACTCGATACCTTCATCATCGAGGCTGATGTGCCACATACCTTCCTTCCCCACGAATCCTGTGTTTTACTCTCCTTGTCTGGTGGAACAGTAGAGGAGGAAGCAATAGCATGAGTCTTTTTTGCTGCAGCGATTATAACCGAAATCGGTGGGGGGTTAGATTTAAGGAAAAGCGGATCCTCTTCCGGTGAACGATATTTTTTCAAAATCCTAGCCTGCGCGGTCTTAACTGTCACCGGCGTGAGGAAAACGTCCATAACCGGTTCTATTAGGCCCGGGACCAATGGTAGCAGGGGTCTAGATGCTGCCCTTTGGTGTAAAGTCTCAAAGATAACAGAGGACGAACTCTGTCGAGTCGGCATAAGGATGTTTAGTTTCGCCGCCCCTCTGCCAAGCACGTCCTGAAAAGTGCCCACGTCATCCACCGGAGAGACCCTCGACGGTGGGCTGTCAGTAAGAGTAGGTGAATAGTCTCTGTGACATGTGTGTGGAAGAGGAAGAAGGTGTTGGAGATCTGTACCTTCTCCTCCTGCTTCTGGATCTAGATCTCCTTCTGTGAGAGTGCGCAGGAGTGCGACTGCGATCCCTGGCTCTTGATGGAGTACGCTCTCTATCCACCGCCTGTACCAGCCGAGCCAACGGAGATCTGTGAAGGGGGCTCGAGTAATGCTGTGCCCCTGTGGCTGGGGTTGTGGCCCAGTGATGCAAGGGCCTGTTCCATCTTGGTGATAGATGGATGGAAGGCGCTCTTTGCCCTTCTCGCCCCTCAGGAGAATGTGGAGGAGGAAGAGGAGGAGAGCTCTCTCTTTCTTGTGTAGGCCTGGTCGGCGAATCTTGATGTCCCCTGGACACTGGACTGCTGGACGTCGAGATCACGACCTCCGGAGATCTTGACGATGAACCTCTGTGAGAGCTGGGAGAACCTGTTCTCGACGTTGGTGACGGCGATGTAGATAGGCTTACCGGACGTGAGACCTCTTTGGACTGGTGCCTCGACGATGATCTGGAACGTCTCTGGACCGACTGCCTTCTCGACGTCGACCGTCGCCTTGGCGACGGTGACGCCTGTCTTGAAGTCGACTTTCTCCTCTTGGACGGAGGACTCAATCTGGCAGTCAACCGGTCTCTCGACGTCGAACGTCTACTGGAAGCCGACAGAGTACCGTGTTTCGACGTCAGCCGTGCTGCCGTCGACGGAGACTTCTGCCTCGACGTCGGCGACGGAGTCTTGTGCCTCGACGTCGAAGATCTTTGCAGTGACCTCGACGGAGATTTCTGCCTCGACGTCGGCGACGGAGTCTTGTGCCTCGACATCGAAGATCTTTGGACTGACCTCCACGGAGACCTTTGCCTTGACGTCGATCGCCGTTGATGTGGCGGCGACGGAGTGATTTGCCTCGACGTCGATCACCTAGCCAGCGTCGACGGAGATTTGCTCCTCGACATTGATCGTCGCCTGGTTGACGACAACGGAGGGCCCTTTACCTTAGTCGACGTTGAGAGCGTTGTCCTCGTTTTCTTAGAAGAGTGATGTTCCGGCACCACCGTAGTCTTTGACGACGATTTCTTCGCCGTCGGCAGCCTCGACGCCGATCCCGACGCCGTAGGAGAACAGGTCGGGACCTTGCCTCTCGACGTCGACAGAGTTCTCTTTTTCTGCTGCCTCACTGGAGACCTACCTCTTTCAGAGAGGCCATAAAGTCGAATTCTCTCCCTTTCTTTGATGGTCCTTCTCGACAACTTCTTGCAATGATGACAGGTGGCAGAAGAGTGAGAATCAGGGAGGCAGAGAATACACACCGGGTGTGTGTCTGATCTGGCCTTCTTGCCACAGGCAGGGCAAGGGTCAAATAAGGAAGGCATTTCTGACAGAAATAAACCTTTTCTGGAGCACAAAAAAGGTTTCACTCTCACTCTAATGCTAAAAGACGTCGAGTGAAAGCAAAAATCTTCAACAAAAAAAATCAGATAATTTGACAGAAAGTCAAAAAAAGGGAAGAGCTGTGAATCCAGGGTCCTGACTGAAGGAGCCGGAAAGAACAACTGACCTAACTGTCACCCCTGAGGCATGATGGGAAGCTAGGGGTCATGGCTGCCTTAAAGGCACGGTGCCAGTTCTGTATGAAAATGCTTTCATTTTCTATGCTATTGGTTTACAATGCAGCCTGTAGGCTAACAATGTCTGCTTCATTTGCAGTTTTTTTCATGAGGTTTACTCATTAAAAACAGAGTTCAAGTGCTACTTGCCCTCCTGTGTTTTTATACATATATTATGTGTTAGTAAAAGCAGTTTATGCGTTATTACATTGTTTAGCCTCCTAGATGGGGGCTGCATTGCTATGAGAAAAAATGATATATGTATATATTACACAGCTGGTATGATGCAAAATATAAAATATTAAAAAGAAATATCAACACCGCCGCAATGCCCATTCAGGGCGTAATTTTGTAACAGATGGGTGTGATATATTTTTCTCTATAATAATTTTTTTTTATATAATATGAACTTTTTAAATTTGGATAAATTTTTTTATAAAATTGTAAATTGAATATTTTTTTTATATAATATGAACTTTTTAAATTTGGATAACATTTTTTATAAAATTGTAAATTGAATTTAAGAATTGTTAAAACAAGGTTTATTGAGACTCATCCCATTTGTATACTGTTTTTAATCTTTTTAAATCTTTTCTCTGTTTTGCACAATTTTGCACATATGTATATATAACAAATCCGACAGCAAAGTAAACTTAAAATTTAACACTACAAGATGGCCACCATTGTAAAGTAGAATGTTATAATGTAAGTCCATCGTTTATGTTTAATGCGGATCATGTGACATTGTGAAAGTTGAAATGCTGTTGGTTTGCACAGGGTAACTGACATTGACAAAGCCGCAAGGCGAAACGCGTCTGTCAGGGGAGCGGGGGGTCTGCACCAATAAAGTAATTTTCTACCTGAACTGTTCCCGTGAGTGCTTTCCGTCTGGTACGAAGATGAAGCGTACCTTGTTGCAGCACCTATAACGTTTCACCATCGTGGGAGTGAGCACCCAGGAGTAATGGAGCGGCGGCGGTGACTTCCGGTGTATAAAATTTGATTTGGCCGCCAGCCCCAAGGTTTGTGATCAAGTGACGCTGTTATATTCACAGCGACTGTGGATTTATTACAAGCAAGTGAGTGCGACGCTCACGAAAACCAGAGGAGAGCGCGGTCCTCGATGTCGGCTGACATGGTGTGGCAACTGCATTCCGAATGGCGAGTGAGCTTCGCTTATCCTGCACATATTTTTCATGAAGAACCTTGTCCTGTAGGGAACTTTTATTTGGTGCAGGCCCCCGCAATAACGAACTGTGCGTTTGATCGTCACTGTGCAAAATGTCGAGCATTAGTGAACGAGAAGAGGCGGCGGCGGACATATTTAAACCAGCAAGTGAGAAAACATCTATGACGAATAAAAAAGGAGATAATATTGTAAATACATCCACGGGGAATCTCGTAATTTTATTTCAAGCTCTGGAAAAGGCGCAAGAACGAGAGATAAGAAAATGGTGGGAGGCCACATCGTTACAAAGATATATAGAATGTGATCGCATTCCGAGAGGCCTACGCATCTTCACTGTCCCCTCATATGAGCATCCGGATCCCGCACTTTTGAAAGAGTGGGCTGAGTATACAGCGGAGTCCGCCAAAGGGATGGTCAAAATCTTAATTAAATATGCATGGAGTGACAGGGAGAAATTCTTGGCCGAAATACAGAAGCTCGAAGAGATGATTCAAAAAGATAAAGACGTCAAACAGAGTGAGACTCTAAGAGCGGCAATGCTGAAACGTCTAAAAAATTATGAGGCCATAATCAGATGCAGAAAGCAAACCAAATTTCAGAGGGATGAACAGGACTATTGCACTGGCCGTGTCCTAACCTTTGCGCGTAAATTTGATGCCCCAAGAAAAAGGTTGACACAACAAAGTAATGCATGTAATCTCAATAAAGACACTTCAGAGTCAGATATAGAGATTTCTGAAGGGGAACAAGTTTCCAACATGGATGAAAACGAAGGGAACCAAGCCTCTCCTTTTTTCCAAGAGTACCAACTTATGAGGGAAATAAGAAAGACCAATGCAAAGGACCTATCCTCCGCAGAAAAGGCAACAACAAAGAAACGAAAAACAAGGAGAGGAAGGAAAAGGAGGGGAAGAAAGACCGTCATCGAGAGTGACTCGCAGCCAGTGGAGGAAGGGGAAACGATAAATAATGAGGACTTAAAAACAATTGTCAATCTTTCAGATAGAGAATTGACAGAAGATGAGATCAAGGTACTCCAATTAGGACTAACCTTTTGTCCGACATCGGATTACAATTTTGTTCAAACAAGAATAGACCTGTTCAAATACATCCGAAAACTGAAATTGCAAAAAATCTTCATTCTGCATCCTAGACGAGATACATCTGTGGAAGATATAAATTCAGAAGAAAATAATTCCAAAGGACTAAGCGGCCAAGATCTGGAGACATTGATGGTATTGCAAGATTTAGATACGGGAGTCTCACAAGAGTCAAGTACGATAACGGATTCCTGTGTTAATATTACAGAACAATCAAGGGGTCTTAGCAACTTTAAACCGAAATCAAAAGTGATGCCACAGACACCCTTTGACACAATCGACGTCTTTAACGAAGCGGTTCTAAAAGATCTTAAAGAACTATCCAAAACCAAACGGGACACCAAGGGTGATTACAATATCCCAAGAAAACAATGGGAAGCAATCCAGGCATTGAAAAAGGATTTAACTGTGGAGATTAAACCCTCCGATAAAGGAGGCAATATTGTTGTTTTCAATAAAGAGCATTATATAAAAGAGGCATTAAGACAGCTTCAAGATATCGAATGTTATGTACCTATAAATAGGACAGATTATTCAGATTGCATACAGAGATACCACACGTTCCTGAGAGGGTGGACGGATGAGGGAATGTTAAACCAAGATGAATTTTTATTTTTTATATTGTGAGTCACCAGTTCTCCCAACGTTTTACCATCTACCTAAAATTCATAAGGACACTGTTAATCCTCCTGGTAGGCCCATTGTGGCCTCAATTAACAGTCTCCTGGAGAACACATCACTTTATATTGATTTCTTCCTTAATCCCTTGGTAAAAGATTTAGCCTCCTATATCAGGGATACACAAGATTTTTTGCGCATAATGGAGGGTATAATGTGGGAACCAGATATGCTTCTGATAACACTGGATATCACCAGTCTCTATACCTGTATTAGACATCAAGACGGGATAGCAGCTGTTAAGTGGTATTTAGATAAGAGACCATCGAATTATTTCATGCATAACATAATGCTTCTTGAAATGATTAATTTTTGTTTAAATAACAAAAAAAAATTATTTGCAGGAAAATTGTACCATCAAAAACGTGGTACCGCCATGGGAACGTGATTCGCCCCCAGCTATGCGAATCTCTTCGTAGGCTGGTGGGAGAAGCACGTGGCCTGGGGGGACACAAATGAACAGTGGTTAGATAACATCATTTTATGGGCAAGATATATTGATGATCTCTTTATTGTTTGGAGAGGTAGTCGCTCCTCGGCTGAGTACATAGCCTCTCTAAACAATAACGAATTGAATCTAGAGTTCACAGGTCAGATTAGTACTAGCACAGTAAATTACCTTGATCTGGAGGTTTTTGTTGAAAACAATACGTTATACTCTCGTCTTTACAGGAAGCCAACAGCGGGGAATGCTGTGCTACATGCAGCAAGTTATCACCCCAAAAGTCTTATAAGAAATATACCGTTTGGAGAATTATTGCGCATTAAACGCAATTGCTCCAATCAAAAAGACTTTGAAACGGCCAAGAATAAGCTATACAGAGATTTAAAAAGAGAGGATATAGCCAATCTACTCTAAAACAAGCCTAAAAGAAAGTGGGGAATATAGATCGTAAAAAGCTG